>JASSUY010027791.1:0-31365 GCA_032466535.1 Forpus xanthops | reverse complement strand
AGGATTTGCTCGCAGTGAGGCACTGACCTCCAGCCCTCCTGCTACAGCCACTGCATGTCAGGAACATTATTGTCTGTATTTTACTTGTGCAGATGATTGTGCAATGCATTGCTATCATTGTAAACCATACACCGTAGCTCCACGCTGATTTCTTCCCAGAAGAGACTTCCTGCTCTCCCAGTTTTCCCCTATTGGGTTTACATGTCAAAAGTTAACATAGACTCAATGGGCTCCTATGAGAACAAGGACCAAGCACCTCTTTTGGGTTCTTTTTGGGTGCAGAAGGAGCAGCCAAGTGGCTGCTGCTCCTCCCCAGCAGCTCCCCATGCTTTGTCTTGCCCAGATGCTTTTCCAAGCCAGATCAGCTTTTAGCTCTCACAGCATCCTTATGGAGGCTGTTCCATGCCATGCCCTCCAATCTGGATTGTCCCTGTCACTCCTACAGCCTTTTATATCAGTAAAAACCCCAGGACAGGACATAGATGTTCTGCAAATGCAGGAAATGAGATGTAGAAGATATTGTGCAATCATTCACTCACCGGAGCCCATTTCTTGCTTTTCAGTCCCTTGTGGGGTGCAATCACAAGCCCCCACGTGCAATGCAGTGTAGCTCTGTGACATGATGCTGGCAGGAGCCTTTTCTCCTATCCTGAGAGGAAAAACCACTGCAGTTTCAGGGCCAGTTATTTTTCAAATTCAAGCAAAAAAGAGAAATAAATCTCATTTCTTTCTGTTCTTTTTTTTCCTGCTTCGCATCCTGAAACCCTCCAGAGAATTTGTGCTTAGAACATGGAATGGATTTCTCAACAGGAGGCCAAAGAAAACCAAGTTCTGTGGGTGGAGGAAGCAGGGGCCCGTGCCAGCAAGTAGATGTCCTCAACTGCTAAGGTGAGGCCGAGCACTGCCTCAAATCCTTGAATCCCACAGCACTTGCTTTGAAGTCAGAATCATCAGCTCATAGATTAATAGAATGGTTTATGTTGGAAGGGACTTTAAGCTCATTCAGTTCCAATCAGGACATCTTCCACTAGAGCAGATTGCTCCAAGTGCCGTCCAACCTGCGGGAAAATAGCTCTGTTCACATACCTGGATGGGAAGGAAGGTGTCTTGGATAACCTTGGTGTGTTTTGTGGTTGGAGGAGCTGATGGCTGGCTCCTGGCTCTCGTTTGGGACATGGAGCACAAAGACTGCTGCAAGGTAGGCAGTTGCTCAAGGCTGGTGCGGCCTCCTACAAGAGAGATGATTATTTACTTATAGGCATTACAGACTCCTACAGCTGCATCCAGTTACCTGGGGGAGAAAAGTGGACGGCAGTGAGAGTTCCTCCTGCAAACCCATGGTGTTTTGCTGCCACAATGACACAGAAAGACCGCACCAGCTTAGCCTACATCCATGGGAAGGATTTGCCTTTGGCATCTGGGCTCCCACTGATACCCACCACCCATCTCTGACCCAACCTGAGACCTCTCCGAGGGCTTTAATTCCTGGACTAGATGACTTCTGACATTGCCAGATGAAAAGCCCCTGCAGGAGGGCTGTATTCAGTGCTTATGGTGGTGGCATCCACCATGACCACAGATACCCATGTGTGTTTCCATCTCCTCTGCTGCGCAGCCCATATCTTAGAATCATAGAATAGTTAGGGTTGGAAAGGACCTTAGGATCATCCAGTTCCAACCCCAATGCCACGGGCAGGGACACCTCACACTAAACCATGTCCTTCCTTACCTGTCCATAAAACACCATCTGACATCTGCTCTGGGATGAGGATGCACAGGGACAAACCGGATGC
Organism: Forpus xanthops; assembly: GCA_032466535.1. NCBI lineage: Eukaryota > Metazoa > Chordata > Aves > Psittaciformes > Psittacidae > Forpus > Forpus xanthops. The sequence goes on along the minus strand of JASSUY010027791.1, from coordinate 29,572 downwards.
CTCCATTCTGTCCAGAACATAAGTTCATGAACTCCTGTTATCATTCAGGCATGACCTAATTGAAACACCAGGACTTATACAATCATCTCCTTGTCTGTCCCCTTCTTCCACTCCTTTAAAAGCACACTTCCTGCTTTTTCCAGCTGGACAAGCTATCCTTCTGCCTGCTTTGAAGTAAATAAGTTGTTGGGTTTGGCTGCTGTCAGAGCCACACATAGTCTTCAGCCTGATATGTTATCCATCTGCTGCTAAGGAGAATAGTTTGAGCTCCAGAGGGGTTTGAGGTGCTGAGTAGAATTAGGGAGAACCAATGCAAGAGGAAATTCCCAGCTTTTCATTCACATGAGTAGCAATTCAAGCTGAATTACACCTTAAAAGTTAAATACTCCGAGAGATGCTTGTTAGGACATCCTGGTACTCGCATGCTGCAAACTGGGCTGCATATGCTGGTTCACATTAGCTGAGGGCCTGATCCATCCTGCTCGCCCCTCTCCACATGCAGATGAAATCCAACCCTGATTTCCTCTTTTGTTTCAAGCAAATGGAAAAAGGGAATTGGACTCCTGCGCTGCAGAGGTTGCCAACATCTGCCTTGCCTCATTTCTTCTGCTTGAAGAACATCTGGCTCTGCTCTGGGACAGCCACGTATGGGCAGTTGTGTTGCACAGGAATGAGCTGGGCTCACTGCGATAAAGCCTCTCATCTCCCTCACTGGAGATGCTCAGTGCCCTCTTGGCATGGGAGACTGTGTGTTCATAGTGCCTTTCCTTCCAGAGCACACACAGATAACTTTGATGCTGTCAACCTATTTTCCTCTCCCTTCAGGTTGCTGTGAAAAAGGGATGGCTTTTGTTCAGTTGAAATCCAAGATCTAGAGGTGCCCGCCTGGGAATAAGCACACACAGCCATGGCGCTGCTGCTGTGAATGGGAGGATATAGCTGTGATGAGCTGCACAGGGCTGGGGTACCTTGCCTTTACTCTGCAGGCAGAACATCACTTCATAGGCCATCTGCTATGGGCTTCATGCAGAAAACCAGCCCTTTGCTTCACACTGCTCCTTTTTACCCTCCTCCTCCTCCACAGGAGTTAGTGTCAGCTCCTTTGCAGCTTGCATCACTGCTTTTTGTGAAGTTCTCAGAAGTACCACGTTGTTGTTGTGGTTTACTTGCACTTAGGGGAAGTTGCTTGACTAGCATTTGAAGTAGACAACATTCATCTCTCTATCACTGCGAGAGGATGAGATCTGGAAAACCCTGTCATTCCTGCCCCGACACTTTGCAAGCACCCTTTTGCTCCCCAGGAACCTTGCAGGGTGAAATGCAGTCCCTGAGCTCCCAAACCTCGAGCACACGTGTGCCTTGCTCTCCAAACTCAAGCGCTACTGCCTGGCACTGATTTCCCTTATCTAACCTCAAAGGCAAAGGCTGCTCTTTGCTGTCGCACTGGAATGCCTGTTTGGGGAATAGTGCTTGGGACCAGCTGGTGGTGAATGGCCCTTTGTATGCTTGCTGCATAAAGAGGACATTATTAACTCTGATAAACAAAAATCTCCCTGTTAATAAGACCAAGTTATTGCATGAGTTACCTCCAGGAGCACACAGCATCCGCAGCACGGAGCTGCCTCGTCCTCTTTGTGCTGGGTTGATGGATGCACTCTGGGACATGGTCAGTATGCTCTGGTTCAGGTGTATCAGCAGAGACACCGTAGGCATGGAAGGCTCGTGCTGTGCTGGAAAACAAGAACCACCAAAACTGGCTTGAATGCTGGAGCAGGGCATTCCCCACTGGTCACAGAGCAGGTACAGAGACCGCAGCTCCTGAGGATGCTTCCCCCCCCTCCACAGCCCTTCAGCTCAGGGCAGGGCAGAGGGAAGCGGAATTCCTCTGAAGGGATTATTTCAGAAGCCAGTTCATTTCCAGGAAACCTTTCTTATTCTTTTTGTTTTTCAGTGGAAAAGCCAAGACCTCGTGAACTTTTGTTTGCTCCCTTTCGCCAGCAAAGTTCCTCTTTGTGCTGGTGACAGAACTGCTTTCTCCAAGCACTGGCCACAGGCCAGGACCTGAAAATCTTGATTGTGTGCTGCCACTGCCATGATCTCTACCCCCCTGATGCCCCAGCTCCAGCCAGATGGCAGCTGAGGGCCTCTCTGTAGGTCCTTTTGCTTCTCCTCCTGGTGCAGGAGGTGATGGAGCCAGCTCTGCTTGCTTCATCTTCCCCTATAATGAAAAGACCCAAACACAATGAAGAATAGTCTGTCAAACCTGCGGTAGCAGAGGATGCAGTGGGTTGGTGGTAGTTCCTTGCAAGAAACAACTGTGCAGGAGGGGTTGGAAGGAATAACCCATGCAGGAATTGCTCATCACCTTAGAGAAGGAAATGCAATTGCCGCAAGGTTTCATACCTCAGTCCTGCTCTCTGCTTTCATATCGTTCCTGAATCCCAGTGTACTCCTCTTCATCCAGAGGTGCTCTCCCTGGAACAGGACTTTGCTGGGGCTTTTGTTGCTCTTTGTATCTTTGCATCACTCAAAGACCTCTTCCCTTTCATTGAGCTCCCATTTCCTGGAGCGGAGTGTGTGCCCAGGTGACTGCAGTGCTGGTGATTGTGCTTCCCAGGGGTGGGGATTACAGATGCAGCTGTTGTGGAATCAGCAAGGAAACAATCACGAGCCCTCTAAGTATGTGTCCTCCAACTGCCAAAATCTGATGTGAAGCCAAGTGGGGAACAGACCCAAGCAGTGATTGCGACACACTGCTGCAGATCAGATAAGGAGAACTGGGCCACGTTTGTTCTGTGAGTTTTAACCTTTGCAGAGGAGATGGGCACAGGGATAAAATGTGCCCGAGTTGTCAGGAGAATAATAGATTCACATAAAGGTTTGGGTGGGAAGGGACCTTTAAAGGCCATATAGTCCAACCCCTCACTGCAGTGGGTAGGGACATCTTCAACTAGGACAGGTTGCTTGAAACTCTGTCTGATCTGATCCTGAATGTTATCAGGGATGAGGAATCTATCACCTCTCTGGGCAACCTGTTCCAGTGTCTCACTGCTTACTGTAAAAAATCTCGTCCTTATATCTAGTCTAAAACTACTCTCTTTTGTTTAAAACCACCTCTTTTCCAATCGCAACAGGCCCCGCTATAAAGTTTGCCTCCATCTTTCTTATAAGCCCCTTATAAGTACTAAAAGGCTTTACAACATCTTTGCAGAGCTTTCTCTTCTCCAGGCTGATGGAGATAGCAAACATAAGGGACTGCAACAGCCTGACCAGTAGCTCTTGGATCTCTGCAGCCACCTCCATCCCCATGGGAAGGAGTCTGAGCTGTTCCTGATGGTCCACGGCAATGATGACATATGAGAGTATAGCAGTTTCTATAGAGACATTTATTGGAAGGGTATAAAAATAGAGTGCAAATTTCATTAAGATATATTTAAACACATTGTAGGCAAATAGCCCCACACATTGGTGGGAGAGGAGCCCAGAAAGTTGGCAGCATGTCCAGAACTCCCAGATGCACCCACATCTACAGAGCAAAGCAGAGCCTCGATCCCCATAGATGGGTTATGATCCCTGCAAACCTTTGTCCCTTTGTTGTGTGCTGCTCTGTTTGATGAGAGCTTTCATCAGTGCAGGCACTGTTTCATCAACCAGCCATTGGAAATGCTGGTTGGGGTCAGGTTTAATGTAGACACCTGCAATGTCCAGGTGGAATGTCTTCTGTGTCAGAGAAGAGCCATCAGCAGACACTTGCTGGAAAGGCAGAGCTGCTCTAACTCTTCATGGTACGCTGATAATGGTAGTAAATATGTGCAGTATCACGTTGGGTTAATACAGAGTAATGTGTAAATGAGCATCTTAGGTCTTTAACAGTCCTCCTGTTGAAGCTGTTTCCATTCGAAAGCCCCATCCAAAGTCAGGTCAAACTCATCCTTTTCCTGCTCTCGGGAGAGTTCCAGAAACACCTGAAATGATCAAGACGTGCTGTGTCCTGACTTGAGTGAGTGGAGTCAGGCAGCAGCAGTTTGCCTACACTTACTCCCATCGTGCTAAATCCCTGCAGCGCAAAAACCCAGACCATTTTCCACCACTTTCCCAGCAGAGGAACCATCCCAACCCCTCACAACAGTCTTTGGGTGGAGCATTCAGATCTCCTGTGGCTTTTCTTCCTGCTCATGCCTTTACAGCATATCCAGCCTTGAAATCACCTACCTGAGCCAAAGTATTCAAAGAGAAGCTGTAGTCCTCGAGGTTGCAGTTTCGTTTGACTGTAGAGAAATGGAAAGAGAGTCAAAAAATGACAGTCTGTATTTCACCTTCTCAGAAGGTCACTTTGTTTTCTTCTTACCTTCCTCTAGCTTGGAGAAAGATTGAGACAGGGGCAGTGCATCTTCCATTGGGACCTTATAGACTAGCAAAGAAGGGAACCTTGAAGAAAAAGAAGAAAAGATGATTCCTGGTTTGTACTGAGGTCTGGGGATCAAAACTTCATGTGATGCTATGAGCTGGATACGTGAATGTTTTGCTGCAGTGGTCACAGAGAGTTTGGATGTGGTGACTTTATCAAATTGGATGCCCAGTCATCTGTCTCCAGCTGAGATCCTGAGTCTGCCCATTATCACATTGGGCACATTTTCAGGGATGAATTAGTGTTGAGACCACTGTTCATCCCATATTTTATAGTTACCGCTCCTGACGGGCTGCACTTGGGAAAATCCTCATAATCTCAGCGTGGAGAAGATCAGCGCGCTCTGGATCCTTCACCTTAATTTCCAGCAGGTAGCCCTTCCCAAACTTGTTCTTCAGGTACTGAATGGACCCAATGCACCTGCAGGAAGGGGAAGAAACAGAAAAGGTATGAGTGTGAAGCCATTGATGCCCCATCACCTGCTCTTTCCCAAACTGGTGCAATCACACTTAGTAAAGCCCACGGTGATGGGCTCAGGTAGGTGAGGCTGGAGGGGGAGCTCCTGTTTCCCAGCTTAGCTGCATTCCCACCGTAGCTGCCCCGACACCAGGATGGCCACACGGTCACACACTGCTTCTGCCTCCTCCATGTAGTGTGTGGAAAGGATGGCTCCTGACTCCTTGGTTTTCAGGGCGGCACGGAGCATCTTCCTGAGGACCAGAAGGGGGGATAAAAAAAGAAGGAGAAATAAAGTCAATATTCCCTGGGAATATTGGACACTTTTTCTTATACCTTTGTCCCTCCAAATGCCTCTCCCCTAAAACAACTGTAAAAAATCACATACAGCAAATTTAGACCGATGTGCACATGATAATACTTTGAAATAATAATATTAGAATATGTGCATGTGTATATATATATATACATGAATATTTTTAACTCAGGTCCCTCTATGAATACTTCCACATGCCTAAGGTCTGCAATAAGGGTGAAAGTAAAATGTTTTTTCTCTCTCCTTGCTCGTGTTTTAGCTAGAGAGAACCAGGAAAATGGAATTTCCAGTAAAACCATGAGCAAGTGGTAAGCAGCACTAACTGCAGATGGGGTCAAACACTCTTCATTTGGCCTTAGGCACTGCACCCCTTATGACTGTGGTGGCACAGTGCACGATGTCCTACTCACCACACACAGCGCTGCCCTTTGGGGTCCATGCCAGTTGATGGCTCGTCCAGGAGCAGGACCTCTGGGTTGCCCAGCATGCACACTGCAAAGCACAGCTAGGACAGGGAAAAGGGACTGGATCAATCCTTTTGCAGCCCTTGGCACTCAGTCTACAAAAGGGTGCAGCAGCATTGCTTCATTTGTGGGAATAAGGGTTTGATTTATAGGCAATGTGGTCTTGGAAAAGGCTGATTTTCCATCATCCCACCATGGGAGGCACCATGATGCTCTCCTGTAAGCTCAGAGCCAAGGTAGGTCCCTCTCCTAACAAAGGGGATATTTGATATGTGCTATGCTATGTGTATTGCAAAGCTCATTGTAGGTAAAACAATACAAACCTTTCTGGTTATCCCAGCAGGTAATTTTCTGGTTTTCTTTTTTAGGTAGTCTTGAAGCTGTAAAGCATTTACTATTCTGAGGGGAAAGGGAGCAAGTGTTACAAAGAAAGAACATCTTTGTTATTCCAAATCAACACTCTCATCAAATCATAAGAAAAAGGAACTTTCTTCCCCTTGCTTTTCACTCCTGCTTGCTTTTCATTAAACATTTATTGCATTATTAAAATGGAAGTGAATACTTGAAGCAAAGTGTACAGAATAAGCCACAAGCTTTTGTCTAAACCCAGCATTAGTGTCAACAGCATTATAAATCCATTCCACCTTGCCAATGTCAGCTGAGCCTGCAGTGCTCAAGCACCTTTCTTGGAGTTCCCAACTATAACATCAGATTTCAGGAAAGCTTCCTAAAGATAACGTACTTAAAAGGGTATTAGTGGTAAATGTATCCTCACTAGATGCACTCAGGGCAATTGGGGATTTTCTTAACCCACTCAATCATGGCATTTAGCACAAAATCAGTTTTGCAACTCCATTTCCTGAGCTTAGAGTGAATTTTGACTTTCTGGTCCCTTCCTCCTGGCCTAGGAGCAGGGATAAACCATTGGCCAATCCCTGAAGCACCCTCCATCCATACCGGTTGACAGCAGCAGCCGTATGCTCCTTGGACACCCCTTTCACAGCTGCATAGACCTGCAAGTGCTGGTGTACGGTGAGGTCTGGCCAGAGCGTGTCCTCTTGTGGGCAGTACCCCAGGAAGGAGGGTGCATGGTCCTGGAGGTGGGAGGTTGCTCCATTTCCCTTCTTCATCAGCACCTGCACAAATAGGGTGATAGTTTTCCTCTCATAGCCCTGCCCAGATACAGACACAAGGCAAGACTGCTGGGATTTAGATGATTAAACCCAAAAAGCAAGGAAGTGATTCTGCAGCCCTCATTTGCATCACTTCTAAAGACTGCCATGGACAATTCAGGTAGATGCAACTGCTTGTCAAGGTCAGATGTAGCTCAGAATCTGGTGGTGAGCCACTGGCACAGGGCACCCAGAGAAGATGTGACTGTCCCATCCCTGGCAGTGTACAAGTTGGATGGGGCTTGGAGCATCCTGCTCTAGTGGAAGGTGTCTCTGCCTGTGGCAGGGGGTTGGGACTGGATGAGCTTTAAGGTGCCTTCCAACACAAACTATTCTATGATTCTATGAACATCTTTAATACAATTAATACAATTTAATAGCACAGTGAATGCAGCTAAAACCTTGATCACACATAATGCTTTGCAAAACAATAATAGCTTAGCCTAGGAGCACGGTTTGCACTCCTGCTTTTATCACAGATCTCTCCCCCTTCTCCTACCTGCCCAGCAGTCAGTGTTGTCTCTCCAGTGATCATTTTCATAGCTGTGCTTTTACCAGCTCCGTTGGGCCCCAGCAGCCCTAATACTTCTCCTGGAATAAATGCATGTAATTCCTTTTGTAACACTTCCCCTTCAAGAAATACATCAGCACAGTCCCACAAAAGAAAAAATACAAACAATAGCAAAGACATATAACAGTAAATAGTACAAATATGTGCCTTGAGAGCCCATAACATTTCAACTCTAACTGATTCTGTGAGTCCGAGCGTTGTTCCCAGGGCTCTCAGAGCTCTTCTCAAGTGGATTCTGGAGCTACGTTATTCTGGGTAACAGAGTCAGAGGTAACTCATAGGATGCATCCACCCTGCACTGTTCATTATCATATCAACCACAGACTGAACGTGCCCTAACCACAGAACAGATAGATTTGACCTTTACATTCTTGTTCAGATAACTGAGAATTAACTCTTTGAGAACGATCATGGTCCAAATGAGGTCTAGGAGAACAGTTCCAGATCTCACCTTTTTTAACACAGAAGGAAACATTTTTGGTGGCCATTTTCTTCTTCTTCTTAAAAATGGAACCAGCTTGCTTTACTTTATATTCCTTGCACAGATTGTTGACAATAATGACTGATTTCTGAAAGCGAGGAGGGAGAAGAAAGGTCAGTCTATTATATTGGATAAGCGTTGAGCCTTCAGCAATATTTGTCCAATAAAAAAGGCAGAAAACCTGCTAAAGATCTTTTATTTTCTAATTCATTGGGGATCTGAGGTGCAAAAGGACACGTTACTGTCTGTGTTCCTCTTAACAGCTTTCATCTCTATCCTGATGGGGCCCACACTGTGCATGTGGGAGCTGGATTTTCCCCATGAGACTAATACAGCCAAAGCACTGACCTGTGCTTATTGACACTTCGTGGTTTGGTTTTTACCAGTGGGCTTCTTATTGGTATAAAATAAGACAAGATTTGGTCATACCTCATCCTGACTTGGAGTCGCTATGGCATTTCTCACTGCTGCCCTTTCAGCTTTAACATCTTCGTCTTCCTCTTCAAGCTCTTCAGGATGCTGGTGGCTGCTTTGTCTTCTTGGGGAAATCCTACATATATTAAACACCATATGGAGGTACTAGCAAGCTTGAGAGCTGTTTTATAGCTCTGCAGTTTATAAGAGGCTATTTTAGTTGTAAAAAAATCACCAGTATTTAAATATCTGTTTAAAAATAAGGACACAAAGTCAATGATATCTGACTAAAACTTTGTCTTTGAGGTAAAGCAGTGTGATAGGAATTCAGTTCTCGCATGTGCCTGCGGTGCCTGCATGTTTATACCAACCTAAATATTGGGTCCTTTCTCAGAACTGCTCTTCCATATTTGATCTCCAAATACCGAAGAAGAAAAATGAAACCCACAGAATGGATAAAAGGCTGGAAAAGAGAGGTTGCTACATTAATAGCTTTGTGTTCCATCTACTGTGGATGGTGGTACTGGGGTTATAAAATACATGAGGGGAAACCATAGTGTGTGAAACATCTAAATTTAGGCTAATCCTGAAGGAGGTGAACTCTGCTACCACTTGCCAATACTCCAGAATATACCAATAGTAGTAGAAAAGCATCATTCATAGAAATAACAGGCAGCATTAAGTGATTTGGGCTGATTCCATTTCCCCTTCCCAATTTCAATGGAGCAAGTTTATTTTTGCACATGGGGGTAACCCATTTTGATCCTGCTGCATTAAATGAGCCCAGGGCTCTTGCCTGTTTATTCATAACTGAGGGCAGGGTTTAGTAGACATGCCTTACTAAATAAAAGTAATCTTAAAGGTTTTCTTACTGCAAAGACAGTTATTAGTAAATCACTCTTTGGAATCACATCGAATAATATGTCGTCTATAAAAACCTATAAGAATAATAGGAAAATACACAGTTAAGGCATGCTGGCTAATTCTGGAAGGGTTAAAAGCAAATAACAAATACTTTGAAACTGGAGAAAAGCTTCTGATTTACCCAAGACATTCACCATACAATGAACAAACACAGATAGCAGAAAATGTCACAGCACCCAGCACACATCTCAAACCCTCCTTCTGAGGATAATGACCTATCACAGGAAAATATCTCCTCTCCTTTAGGGTCCCAGCAGAGAAGAGGTGGAGGTGAATGGGGCAGGGCAGAGTCTCTTCTGTTTGGTCTCATTCCTAAGTAATTTGGGGCTCATAAGTGGTCATGTATGTAGCTGGAGGGTGATGTTAAATTCCAAGCTGACTTCCCACCACCCCCTTCAGCTGACATGGAGTAAAGCACCTTGTGAGTGTTCTGAATTCTCCCTTGGTTTCCATGCAACATTAGGTGTGTAATTTTCTCTTATGGTTGTTCAGGCCAAGTTGCTCAACTCCGCATGGGAATATCCTAAACTTCAATCACAGCTTAAGCACCAGAAATATCCCCTAACCATAATGAGCATCAGGGAAAATCAGATCTGATCTGAAATGGATGTCCAGCGATGCACTCTGGCCATTGGGAAAATCCTACCTATAAGAGAAAACTAAGGAGCCTTCCCAGAGCACAGTGTGTGGGTATCACCAGACTTTGTTCACAAGGACACATAGTTGTGTTCTATGGTGGAGTGTCTTTCCTTGCTCAGCATCATTGCTTACCTGCAGGTAGCTCATTCTTACACCCAGCAGTGGGTATATGGGAATCAAGAGAGACAGAACATAGAGGGTGGCTCTGGTACCAATGGGAAAATCCATGAGTGTGCTGATGATAAAAGTAACGAAGCATACCTAAGAATAAAGCAAGAGGGTAACTTAGCTGATGGGGAAGATCACGTTCACCGCTAGTCTTTAAAGTTGTATGAGTTATACATTTTCGATTCCCCTATGGGTTTCTAAAGGTGAACAAGATATATAAAGATGTGAAACAGTGAGGGATCAGGACATTCTCAGTCATCTCTGCCTGAGGGTAGGATGCTGGTTTGGATCAGCTGGGGAAACTTCTTCCCAGGTAAAACAATGAAGCATGACATCCCGTCCTGTTATTTCCATCCCAAGTTCATGCTAAATAACCCAGGTCAGGTTGCATCAAACCTAACGGCTCATGTCTCAGCACCTTACATCTCCTGCATGCAAAGTGTTAACAGAGCAATAAATAACTTTTTTGCCTTCATTCCTGTGCCAGTGCAGGGTATATCCAAGCATTTCCCTGTGCTGCAGTAGGATTATAGGAACAGAACATGGCATCAGGGATTTAATATAGAATTGACTGCTATAAAACACATCTTGTATTTATGTCCTACATCTATACTTGTTGTTTTGACATAGAGTTCATCCTTAAGATATCACAATACATTCCTGTAAACCCTAAAGCACGTTTTCTGGCCATACGCTTACCGCTATCATGATAAAAGACCAAAAATCACAGCTCCATCCTCTGCGAAAGATGAAGGAGATCACGTAAGTGAAGAGAACAACAGAAATTCCATAGCTAAGAACAGCCATGATCTACAGAAAGAAAAGGCTTTTATTAGAAATTGAGTCATCTAAACAACCAAGAATCTATGTATAGCAATGTGGTTCAGTTTAAATGATCATACATTAGAATCAAGGCATTCATATATTACCACAATTCTACTGCTAAGTGTAAAGGAGTATATTAAAGGCAAGATTTATTGCCTTTTATTTCCAGATGGGAAGACCCAAACGATAGGAGATGAAACAAGGAGAAGGTCAGTAAGTGCCTGGGGACACTGAGGTGGCTCCTGTATCCCTACATTGCTCAAAATACTTCCTCAATCCCTCCCTAGTGAACCAGCAATCATCAGAATGAGATATACCAGCAGGAAGAGGATGTCAGCATGCCAGGAAGTCTTGGTGCTCAATGCAAACTGGAGCCCAAACATTGAGAAGAGAATGAGCCAGCACAGTGGGATGTCCACCAGTGCCTGGCCACACCAGTACGCTGAGGGAAAGAGCCCTGAGACCCTCAGCTGGGTACGAGCTCCAACCTAGGAAGACACAATTGAAAGAACAGTCTGTTGTTGGCTGCAAAGCTGCTCATGGCATCATACTCAAACTTTCTTGTGTCAATGCAGTTGTAATCCCTTCTGTGCACTCTAAATCTGCCTCCGTTTACCTTATAATCCTGCATATAGCCCATTGCAAAGTGAGGAGGAAATCCAGGGAATAACAACAGCATATAAAAGAGGTAAAACGAAACAAAATAATACCAGAATTGTGGGTCCTCTACCTGAAAAAGAAGAACAGAGCATTGTGTAAGACATATGCCATGTAAAAGGCAAGATGCAATAATTTGTTTTACTGCATTTCTCATGAAGTACAGGGCAGGATGAACAAAAATTGAGATTTGAAAGCAAATATTGTCAGGAGAAAGGTTTTCCTCAAACCATAGCTCTGCAAAGTGATACAGAGAATAAGGAACCTCCTGAAGAAACCCTCTTGAAAAAGCCCTCCCAGCCTTCAGTTTTCCTGAATTCAAATGTTCCAAAGTGAGCATTGAGGAAGGTGGGTTTACAGTACGTAAAACCCATGGGCCAGAGTGAGCATTGAGGAAGGTGGGTTTACAGGTACATACAGCCCACAGGCTTCCCATTTAAATATGATGAGTTACTGAGACCTTAATCAGATTTTAGGACTCTTTTCTGACACCTTCTGGCTCTGGTACTCACAGAGGAAAATGGATGGCTCCAGATCCGAATGTACGCGGTAGAATTTAAGGCTTTCAGCAGAGCGTTGCTAATGACATTCACAAGTACAGGGAAGCAGTTGACAGTCTCCGTGTGGCATAACACTGTAAACCTGTAGTTCTTAAAAGAACAAGAAAAGAAGATTGAAACCCTTGGCTTTTCTCATCTGCAGTAGAAAAGGAGCACACCAGGAGAATCCAGGCCTGGAATAATTTTGCTTATGCTTTGTTTGCTAAAAAAGCCCAGATTATAAGTTATTAGAAGTCTATGCTACAAAAAATGTGAAGTTGAGGTGAAGGATGAAGGAGATTGGGTCTCCTCTATCATGTAGTTTACTGGTTAAAACAGTTTCACATCTTTCAACCCATGGGCCTTATTCCACAGGACCATCCCACAGGTAGACCAGATGGATGCATCATGCTAAATTACTCAATTGTGGGGAAGAAACAGTAGGAGGAGAACAAAAATCCTCACCTGTTCTTTGAGAGACACCTTTATAGCCCCATTGTGTCCTAGCTCCTCTGTGATATTTTCCTCACTTGTTATTTCCACTGTGAGATCTTGGCTCTTGAGTACATGGATGAAGTCTTCAATGGCTGTGCCTGGCGTGAAAGCCAAAAGCAGAGGAATCATAATACTGGACAACAGGAGAGGCTTTGACTGGGGTTTTTCTTCAAGTCTATGACCACCAAACAGAACCCGAGGAAGTTTAATAACCATGGATATCAGACAACACACACATGGTGGATCATTGCACATTAATTCTTGTGAAGTTAATGGATTTCAGTCTCGTTGACTGCATTTTTGCATTGCCATTTCCCCCCTGCCTTTCCTGAACTGCTACAAAATGAATTCTCCTTTGTTATGGTCTGATGAAGCCAACAGTCTCATACTCTGGCCAAATAATGTTAAATAGCATCCACTCATAGGAACATCAAAGGTAAAACCGGAAATATATAATTAATTTTATTCAGCATTAGTGAGCCTTTTTACTGGAGTGTGGTTTGAGAATCCCATGCTCTGAAAATGCAGATTGTTTGGATACGGGTCTGGATTTGGGGCAGGGAAAGAATTGGGTCCCTTCTAATTTCATCTGCTATGATACTCTTTATCATCATTGCATCAGGCTCTTACCCAGTGGGTTTCATTCACATCCCTTTAAAAATTACAATTCCCATGCTTTTCCATCACAAACCCCCCCGTCACGCCTTAGATCCCCTGCATCCTACGACCACCTCCTCTTTCACTATTTTCCTTTGCAACACCAAGCAGCCCCAGCATAAAAAAGGATGAGGAAAGGCTCGCTGCCCTCACCGGTGTGGTTGTAGACCAGGAGGCTGGTTGCTGTCTCTGACCAAGTCCTCTTCCCCAAGGGCAAGAAGTACCGTGCAGACGACAGCTCCCAAGCACTCACGCTCTGCCAGGCAGCAACCAGGGACAGTTGCAAAACCGCAGGAAGCAGAAAAACCACATAGAGCAGCAAACTAAAGAGAGAGATGGATAAACACTCTGAAAACAGACCTTCAGCAGAACACGGCTGCCTATTGGGAGTGGTAAACTGTATTCAGGTTACCCAACACTCCTTCTGTTAAGCTTATTTGGCAATTCTCTTTTCATAAGTCTCAAATTTGATTTTTCACAAATGACCTCAAAATGCATCAGGGAGAGAATCTCAGATATGAGGTGCTCAAATTTTAGAGCCATAAAGTGCTTTTCAGGCTGTATAAATCAGCATCTCCTGTCGGTTTCTTGTACCCCAGCAGGAAATACCAGCTTGAAGATCAATGGGGCCAAAATAGTTCAACATTGGCAACGTGAGAGAATTTTAAGTTAAAAGAGGAAGCCTGATAGTAGCATTTTTCCCTCTCTTTGTACACACTGGTTTATTTTAAATCTTCCCCCTCCATCTGAAATTGAAATGTTTCTAAATGATTCTTTTCTTCAGAAAGAAATTGAGTTTCCGTTGCATAAAACACTCAGTACAGAAAGGAAAATGCACAAAAGGGAGATTTTGTATTACTGGCACTGGAAAAGAAGAAGCTTTTCTCTCCTCTGAGTGCAGATTGCCGAGATCATTCATTGCTAAGACCTGATGTCAACTAATCTAAATGCTCATTGAAACAGCCTGCTGTGATTGTTCAGATCTGCAAGAGAGAATCCCGTTGTTACTTACATGGACCGCAGGTTTTTCACTGAGCTCTTAAGCTTTAAGAAGTGCACCCACGCCATGGCAGAGACCTGCTGCCTCCAGAGAGCCAAGCCAGCAACTGATGCCTTTCCAGAGTCGGAGAGCAGCATGGAGCCCGGCTCCACTTCATCAGGGCATCGTGATCTCACTTCTGCACACTCTTCCCCGAGGACGTGATCATCTGCAGAGAGTTTTCCACATGCACATTTATGTCTAAGACAAGCTTCTATTTGTAATGCGTGAAAGCCTAAGAGCCATCTAGTAACCAGCTGTTGGAGGCATGGCCAGGGGTTATTGCAATGTAGCCGTTCCCTTTGGCTGAGGGTTGTGTGTTTGCAGCCACGATTGTACCTTCTTGATCCACTGTAGCTTCTTCCTCCAGCCTCAGGAAGACATCCTCCAGGGTTGTCATGCTAACTCCGTAATTGATAATTCCCTGGTCAGAGCAGCTGTCGAGGCCACTGAACAGATCTGCAGGACAGAGATAATACGAGTGCCTCCAAGACTGCATATATAAGCTCATATAAGCTCCATCTCTGGCAGTGTTCAAGGCCAGGCTGGACAGAGCCTTGGGTGACATGGTCGAGTGTGAGGCATCCCTGCCCTTGGCAGGGGGGTTGGAACTGGATGAGCTTAAGGTCCTTTCCAACCCTAACCATTCTATGGCTCTATATTTTATGATTCTGTGCTAAATCTCTCCATTTCTCTCCCTGCATTTGTGATTTTTTTTTCCCCTATGGACAATTATGAATTATTTTAATACACATTACCTGGGAATTTATTCATGTTTTCTAATGGCAGTTTATATCTCAGCTCATACTGACTGTGTCCTGAGAATATGGCATTGGGGATGTACTGTTTAACCAGAGATGTCACGTTCTTTAAGTCACAGGACTCACTGACGTGGATCCTGTTCAATTATAAAAAGAGAGGTGCTTAGTCTTGAAGCAACAACAAAACAACCCTAGCAACCAGTCAAACTCAGCAAACCCAAACACAAATAACCCCCAAACCCGAACCCAAACCCAAACTCAAACAACCACCACCACTGGCTTTGCTTGGATGCATACAGGGAAAGATCCAGTGTATTTCATTCATTCTTTACTCTGGAGTAAATTCCTGCTTCAGTTTATTTGACTGTATTAATTGAGTTCATTTTCTTGGTTTGATGACATCTGCTCTACGGTTTTCCCCTCACACTCATTTTGGTGGCTCCCTGTACATGCATATTCCCAGAGACCCATTGCTAGGGCTGAAGTAGATACCTTAAATGGTAGCAAATCCCCCATTTTTTCTTCAAGAACAGAGAAGAACCGACACACTTCAGCCTCCCATGTGAGATAAAAGCCTTGCGGTCTAGAGGAAGAATAAGACAAAGGGATTTATACTGTAGAGCTGTGTTCAGAAGTGGTTTTTGCAACTGAACCCCACACGAGCTTCCTCCTCCAGGATTGCTCTGCAGAGATGCTGCAGGCTAAGCCAGGGCTTACCTGCGAGGATATCAGCCTCATCCATGAACTGGGTACTGAACAGGATCACTCGTCCAGCTCTGTGCTCCTTGAGGAGGCTCCAGACCCTGTACCTGGAAAGAGGATCCAACCCAGCCGTTGGCTCATCCAGGAGCAAAACCTGCAGAACGGATGAAATCAGACATTCCTCATGCCAGAGTCATTGCATGTCTGCTGGGTTTGGTGTTCTGAACACCTCATGTCCTGAGGGCAAGAGACCCAGGCCACCTTTTGTGCAAAGGAATCTATTCTGGGAGCTGAGCTCAAGGAATTCTCTATGTGCTTTAAAACTAGACTAGAAAGATGGACCAGCAATACAATGAAATTATTGCATCTATTAATGTTAATAATTATGAGAACTTTAAAGACGTCTGAAATCATGCAAGAACTTGTAGTCAAGTACCTGACAAGGCTTTACTTATGTTTGACCTAAACATTCCCTGTATTACAGAGCCATGCCTGCAGCTTTACCTGGGGGTTCCCAAGCATGGCTATTCCAATGGATAACTTCCGCTTCTGTCCGCCACTGAGTTTCTCTGCTTGAGTGTCTTGAATGTTACTGATATCCAGCAGTTCCAAAATATTTTGCACCTAGAACAGCACAAGCATGTCCATTCTCAGCACCAAGAGTCTTTCCATCCTTTACTAGTTGTGAAGGAGATCTGGCTGGGACTGAAGGTGCAGTTTCTGAGATATATCATCACCAGCAAGAGCTCATCCCCTCTTCTTGGGCTGAGCAGATGTATTGCTGTGGTTGCATCAAGCCCACAAGCTTGCCTACTAACCTGGCTGATGGTCAAAACCAGCTCTGGTTTTCAGAAGACACAACCAGGAGGACCCTTTGAGCTTCCCAAAGGAGCCTTTGTTGAAACATGATGCAACCCAAGGGCGTGCTCACAGGACGCACACTAACCTCTTGCTCTACCTCTTTGGACCTGATGCCTTTGATTTCCGCAAAGGTTTTCAAGTTTTCTTTCACTGTTAAGGCACCAAACTGTACATTGAACTGAGGGCAGATGCCAATCGACTCTCGAATCTCTTCTCTGTCTCCTATTTCAGAGAGTTTATAGTTGTAGATGGTTGCAGAGCCTGTTTATAGGAATAAACATGGTGAGGTGGAACGAACCGGTCTTTGAAGCTTTTGAATTAAGCCCACTACTTGCCATCCTACCTTCAGAAGGGAAAGTGAGCCCACTGAGCACGTTTAACAGCGTTGTCTTTCCAGCCCCACTATGGCCGAGTAAGGCAGTGATCTGACCCTCATAAATATTTAGAGACAAACCTAGAATGAAGACAACATTAAGTTTGGGTAGAAATGATGTTTGACTTGGCTCTACTCATTGTTGAAGGTAGGACAAGTTCAGGGGTATAAGAACTAAGTAGCAATAGTTAGTGAAAAGTGCAATTAACAACATGGGGCAAAGTTCTACAAACCTTTAGCTAGAGACGTAATAAATTGCTCTGTATTTAGCAGAAAAGACAGAAATACAATGGAAAAAAAAAATCTTTCTTCTGTCTTATTAAATATGGAAAATCAATAAAACCTGATCAAAACAGTGGTCAGTTTCACCAATATTTGACATACATTTTTAAGCAATACCAGTGCTTTATTTCTTTGACTGAAATGTTTGCACAACTGCTTTCCCTCATCTTTAACAGGAATCAGTGTCACAGCTTTCTTACCTCTTAAAGCTTCTGTCTTCTTGTCCTTCTTCTTATATGCTTTTTTAATATTCTTAAGTCTAAAAGGAAGGGAAGTAGGATATTATGGTTTGGTTTGGTATGCTCTGTGTACAGGTGTGAACATCTCTACCTGGCACACAATACTGGAGCACCCAGCTTTGCAAAGGCAAGGTTCCTAATGGATATTTAACAAAGCCTACAGCACAAAACCCCTGCTATTTTTACAACTGAACTTACCCAGATTTCACTATTAGTGCTCAGTCTGAATTACCTGTTTATCTCACCTACATTCCATCTCTAGTATTTCTCTGTGAAACAAAGTGTTTTGCAAGAGCCTCTTAAACACAAAAACTGCCTGGATAAATCAAAACAAAGCTGATGGTGGAAGTGGTGGGAGCATTAAAGCCAAGCTACCCAAGTGAAAAACCATGAACAGCAGCTCCTCTCTTTACCTGATGGCCTCTTTCCCCATGAATTCAGAGGGCACCGGCTCTACATCATCACTGAGGAGCTCTTCAGGGCCCACTGGAGTTCTGGGCATCTCCCTGGTGGAGCCTCTCCTGCTCCGCAACCAGTACGAGGGCTTCAGGCAGAAAAAAGGGGGGTCTGGGATGCCATATTTGCCTGATAGGAAAGCAGAGAAGATGATCTGTCATTAACCAAAGCCGCAACCAAACCACCATCCTGGACTAAACCTATAGGAGGCTCTAATAAGAACCTGGCTGCCTCAAAATTGGTGCTTTGAGGGGTCAAAAAGAGAGGTTCGGAGATGGAGTTTGGAGAGACAAGAATCATAGAATAGTTAGGGTTGGAAAGGACCTTAAGATCATGTAGTTCCAACCTCCCTGCCGTGGGCAGGGATAGGCTATACCTAGTGAATTCAGCATTTACTTAATGAATTAACATAATATCCCACTTTATTTTCTCATAAACTGCTCAACAGCAATATAAGGGTAAGAAAAACCACTAAATACTTTGTTGTCTTTGATTTGGGACTCAAGAGTGTGTGTGCCAGGGGCAGAAAAGTCACTCATTGATATAATATAGTTTTTTTAGTCCAAACCCCATTTTGAGAATGGAGAAGGCCCTCATTTCCTTGACAAGTTATTACAGGCAATCCATAGAAATCAAAGGCATAAAATAAGAGTATAATGCTAAGTATAAATTATACCTACCTGGGAGAACTTTGTCGAAGTACATAGCTAACAGCATGTACAAGACTGAGTCAAAGACCAGCATGATGTAAGTCGAAAACAAAAAGTATGAATCCTCCATTAGGTTAGAAAAGGAGAATCCCATTCCGTATTTTTCTAAATGGAAAACCTCAAATAAAGGACAAAGAAGAACAATTTGCAGGCTGGAAAGCTATGTAGATGCCATTAAACCATGGGTGTAATTGCCTTTGTTAACTCAGACATCAGCTACAGTACTGACCAATTCTCCTTCCTTTCTATCTAGCAATGAAAGGAAATACATTTTCTCATGCAGAGATCTTATGGTTTCATTTAGAATTTTCCAGAACAACCCAGAAGCAGAAGATCAGAGTGTTACAGAAAATCAGTCAGGAAACATGATATTGGCAGCCTTGACATGACAGAGTCATGGCAAAGATGGTACAATTTTACATAGGGATTGATTTATCCATATGGTTAATCAGCACTGAACTCAGTTTCTGCTCTGTTAGTGCAGAATCTCCTCTCCCAGGCAGATCTTTTTTTAATATATATATATATATATATAAATATAGAGAGAGATATTGGGAAATTAAATATTAAATAACTGGAGCTAGCAAGCATTGCTCAGAGCTATGGAGATATAGCTTATGGAAGACTGGAAAACCGCACAGAATTATCCAAAGTGGGAATGGAGGAAGGATGGCTGCAGCAGGAAACTGGAGTTGTGTTTGCAATGCCTCTGTTGCCAGGAAGAGCCACTGCAGCACGAGGGGAATGACCGGGTTGAGAAGAGCTGATGTCCCCAAGTCAACTCCCATCTGCCTGGGGTCCAGTCCCAGAGGATAATGGTGTTGTTGTGTGTGGCTTCCTTGGGTTCATGTGGGTGCTACTGAAGTGCACAATACCAGACTGTGAGGAGCGCTGTGGTTTTCTTTGCATTCATAAGGTTTTAAATAGGGGGACAGGATGGAGGCATTGGAGCCCCTCTTTGCTGCTCAACAGCAGCTCAGGTCTCATAGGTATGAATGAAGAGTACCTGGAGATTTTACACATGTGGGGAAACTGGTCTTTTGCAATGAGGACCATGACTTCCCATGCCTTTTTCTATCAGCAAAACACAGCAGGGTCCTTTATAGCCTCTGTCTGGGATAAAATATACTCTGTCCTCACTGTTTGCCCAGGACAGTAAACTATTGGGAAGGTTCAGCTGCAGAGATGATGCACCATACCTTTGCAATGCCAGCGTTAAATGCAAAAGGACAGAAGAGACCAAGAAACCACTTCAGTGGTTCTGGAAGGTTTTCTGTCAGCCCCACAAGGCTCAGACATCCAAAGAGGAGGGTGATGAGGAACCCCATGAAACCAGCGAGTTTGGAGGTCCTTAATAGGGAGCAGAGCATGAAAACCAGGTGGATCTGCAAGAACAGAAGTTTCCTTCTACCACTGAAGTACATAAACGTCTTTAACTGCAGCGCCTCCATTTGGCAAGCAAAAAGATTGCTCCTGAGCCGAGTCCAGGTAATAAAATACCCTAAAAACCCTCCTTAGTGGGTTGATCTGACTTTCAAATCAGGTCTTTGGTAGCCAACCCACTGCCTGTCAGACCTTCAGGCTGCAATTCCAATCACTGCTGCTGAGTCAGAGAATCCATACAGTTCTTTCAATCAGTATGACCATACAAAGGATACAGCCTTGAGCACTGTGCAAAAGGCTCATCAACAGTGTAATAAACCATGTAGTGGGAAAATGTGGCTGTAAAACCTGACTTACACATGCTAGGCCATAGAGGAAAAGCAGCAGCAGCACCGCAGGGAAGCTGCTGAAGTAGAAAGACTCCTTCACCATGAGAGCTGTCAGCAGGCAGGAGAGAACCAACACGTAAAGAGCATACAGCAGACTCCAGGAGAGCCTGAGGATGAAAGGAGGCATTACACTTTCATTTAAATAAGAACTGTTGTTGCAACTTAATCTGCATGTCAGAAGCATTTTATATTAAGATATTAATTATTTCCCAGGGTCAACTCATTTGCACCCTATGCAGAATAGATAGCATCATCCACCTGAGGAGGAAACACCAAGGAAGAAGAGCACACCACTGCCATGCTCAACACTTCTGGATTGTCCTTAGAGTACTGGAGAAAACTTATGAACTCATTTAACTTACTGACTGCTCAAGTGGCCAGGAGTATACTGAGTTCTGCCAAAAGCACCTTAGTTAAAGAAGAACTCACCAAAATGCAATGTCCCGCAGCCCCATTGTCTTCATCAATACTTTGAGCTGCTTCTTTTCTCTTACAACATTAATTGACAAGAAATACATGAATGGGGAGAAACACATCACAATAGTAATCATGAAGTAACCGTAGTCTAGTGTGATGGAGGGGATGATGATCCGGGACTTCATGTGGACACCAGCAATTGATTTCATTTCTTCCCAAACAGAATGATTTGCCACCACCTAAAGGAATTTAAGGTCAGTATCTCAGCGTTTGTTTTCTATAGCGAGATGGATTTATATAAGGAACCTTCTGATTCACCATCTTTAGATGTACTTTTGAATGCAGCTTTATAGAAAACATCAACGAGTAATGTAATAAAGCCCAATAGGAAGGGTTCATCTGACTCATTTATGTGCCTGCACCTCAGCTAGATCCCCTCCTTTGTCTAATCAGAGAGATAAATCCTTCAAGCTCATCCAGAGGTAAGGATCCAGACACACAAATGATTCCCATTCCCCAATGCCCTGTTTCTCTCTCTGGGTATAAAACCAGCCTGGACAACTGGAGAGGCTCAGCCAAGTGAAATGTACTGGCACTTTTGAGGACTGGTGTACTTTTGAGGACCAATTTGGAAAGGAAGGACAAGAAATTAAAGACATGCCTACTTTGAAACCAAATCATTTTGCAGATATGCAGAGCGCCTCAGTCTCCTGCAAGAACTGCTTTTCCTTGGAATCTGAGCAATTCTCTAAATCAAATAATGGCATTGCGTTTGGTTCCCAGCCTTTAAGATAAACTGTCACGTAAGAGAAACCAAAGTCAGGCACTGCTGATTGCATTCAAGATCCCACTGGTGCTGCCAATAGTACTCAGTGACTGAGTATTTAGAAAGGTTATTTTTATGCAGAACTTTCTGACTTTGCTATTGCCACAGAACAATTTGTCTCTCCTATACCCAGCTTAAAACAAAAGGACACTTACATCAGGTCATAAATCCCATTTACCTCTATAATAGCAGCATCGATGCTGGCCTGCAGGGACAGGAAGCCTTTGTGCCAATACTTTGGGCTGTCACAGTACCACAATGATAAATCATAACAGTCATCTGCAAGGTAAGAAGTGGAGGGAATCACAGGTAAGAGCAGGGAAAGGTAAATGGTTTTCACTACCAAAGCTGACGCTAAGATGCATGTACACTATGGAGACTCTTCAAACGGACAGTGTCCCCCTGACCAAAAAAATAACTTATTAAATCACTGAACAGATATGGATCATTCCAACAAAGCAATTCTGTCCATGCCAGGCAATCACCCACACATACATCCCCATTTTGTATTACCTATGTGTCCAAAGTTGTCATTTGGAACAGCCGTATTCTCAGCACGAAACCTGAGGTGATAGGAGAAGTTGTCCTTAAATACAACCCCTATAAGTTCGTTATTTGAAATCCAGGCTTCTTCCAGGTCTCTCTCACTGTCCACTTCTTCTAATATTATACCTGTGGTGTGTAAGAATAGAACTGTAATGAGCTGGTTTAGGTCTGGAAATACATGCCCAGACACTGGGGGTACATCCTGCTTTTTTAGCATTGCAACTCCTCCTTCCCAGTTCTCCTCAAGGGATGGGGTGGCACTTTAAAATCTTTCATACTTTATGTGTTAAGAAATGTACCTCAAAAGAGCAAACCAAGGTGTCTTAATAGAATTAGTCTACATAGTGAATAATAGGAAAAGTTCAGCTTTGCTGCTCCAAAGCACTCAGTAGCAATTTAAATACTAGAGAAGAAGTAGTGATGAGAACGGAAAACCTGGGATGAATTTTCTTCCTGATCAAAGATATTGGAGAACCAATAAAACACAAAACTTGTACAACAGGTTAAATAATGACAAAGTTACATATCTAGCAAGCCAACCATACCTGTCATTACTGAGTTCAAGGCCACTTTATTCATGATCTGCCTTGTGGTCACAGTGATGGGTGTATAAGCGATGGTGACCCCGGTAGCATTATAGGCAGGATCATCCAACTGCCCGAGGTAGCCATAAGGCACTTCAGGGTAGCTGATGTTCATCATGAGCATGCACACTAAGAAAATCAGGGGCAGAAAGAGCAGAGACAGCATCCACTCCTAGGAGAGGGGGAGAACAGAGAAGAGGATTTAATATATAACAGTACAAAAGCACATTCTATGTGAGATTAACATCCAAAAAGCACTGTCACACAGGTATTTTAGCTGTTAATTAACAAATGGACTTTGCATCGTGGTTGTTACCTCAGTAAAAGACTCAAAGAAACCATTTGTGCTCTCATATATCACATAAAAGACAGAAATATCAGTTAATAAAGTGAAGCCTGAAGGTATCTGTTACCAGCTAGGCTTTTCAAGAGTACTTTGACTTAGGGCAGGCAGGGATTGGCCACTTTCAATGGCTGACTACTCACTTTTGTCTTTCTATTTCATCTTACCTGAAAGCTCTGCATCTTCATTCTCCACTTCATCAGGATATTTTTCCACAAGAGAACTTTAGTTTGCTGGAACACACTCATGTTTCTCTGAAGAGCCTTCATCTTTGAACCTACAAACATGATTTTTTTTGCCCCAAATCACTTTCAAATGCAAGAAAAGCCAGAAAAGCAGTGACTGCTTTTATGCGCACATCAGCACAGGGATGCTTTACTTCCCTTCTTCCTGCAAGGAGTAGCTCAGACCTCATGTGCTGAGCAGAAGGCAGCCTTCTAACATGGAAGGACCTCATCATCCTCAACATCCCAACCTTACAGTGGTAAGGCACTGATTACAACCAGAATTTCACACTTTTGTGTTGTAGCATGGTTAAACTGGAGCAGTTATTTGTGAAATAAAAGAGGGAAGATCATTCCACATGACCTGAAACAGGCTTGGATGGCCTCAATAGGCAAGAAATGACAACGTGGTCAACTGAAATCACCAAAACCTTTCTGCGTGTCGTCTTAATGTGCTGAAGGGTTCACACCAGGAAGCATTGAGCAACTCCTGGCTGTGGCGTGAGCTGAGCTCACATGGAAAACAGCATTGATTGAAGGCAACTCGGAGCTACGAGGGAACAAATTCTTGGAAGTGTGTGGGGAGAGCTGTTGTTGATGGGGATATTAATAGAAAACAAGAGAGCAACAGACAGCCACGAGCCTGTTTTGGTGTGTTACTCCAGCAGAGCTGGCAGCATCCTTCAAAAGACGTGGTCAAAGCAAAACAGAGATTTGTTGCCTGGATTAATGCTGGTGGTGGTAATTTAAAGAAGTAGGCACAGAGCTGGCTGTCAGAGTAGATTTTGCAGATGAGATACATCCATATTAAACATCAGTAATTATGAGTACCTTTAATGAGGAAAAGGATTAAGCACGCCCTATTGCAGACGAGCAACACTCACTGCTCCGCTGTCACATATAGATAAAATATGCTTTCAAACAAGACATTGATCTTCTACATGTGATGTCTCAGGTAGAAACAGCAGAACATTCATAGATCTAATCCTTCCAACCCTTCCTGTCATATGGAAGGAGGATTTACGTTGCGCCCTTCCCTTTGGAGGATGATGCCTCACAGCGCTGACAGGCAAAACAGAGTTGATCTTCTTCCAGTTATTTATAGGCAGCCCACAGGAGGGGCATGATCCCTTAAAGAGGCAGCAGGCACTGGAATGCTGGAAAAGCAGCTGCAACAAATGGTCTTCCCTTTGTGCATGCTGCGAACACTTGCACTAGCACAGCATGCCAGGAGGATGAGCAGGAACATGGGCTCAGTGACAGAAGACTTTAAATTCAATCCTCAGCTTACATTGCATGTCAGGAAAGAAATCTGCTCCTCACGTGCTGGATTAGTTCAAATACGGAGCTGAACTGATCCTAACACATCCCCTTAGCACTGAGAACCTCTGAAAATAGACCTCTGCCATAAACTGAGCTCCATTTGTGTGTTAGTCCGTATCAAACTGTCACCTTTAAGTAGTCACTAAGCTTCATCACAAGCTTAACTCAGGCTGTTGGAAGGATGCCCAAGTGTCCCACCTATGCATTCATATTCTTAGCCAATATTAACTGTTATTAATTACCGAATGTTTTCATATCCTTTAAGTAGCGATTTTTGCTTGCTTTAAGAAGAATGCTTAACCTTACCTTGATGAGACGGTTTGAAAGGAATCCAGAGCTCGTCCTTTGCAGTGTGCCTACAGAAGCGGAGGTGCTGATCCTCCCTGGGATGATCTGGCCCCGCTGCCCCAGTGGCTCTCAGTGCTCCTTTGTCCATGCAGTCATTGCTTCAGTCCAGCACTTCTGCCAAAAGGCATTCCTCACACCATCACTTCTCTTTTCCGTTGCTTCCTCCCCCCCTTCCTCTTTGGCAGATGTTCAGATTTATTTATGTTAGAAAACGCAAACAGAGCGTATTGCTGTTGGGTTGCTGGAGCGGATTCTCCGAAAAGTTACTCAGCAAATTCTTGAGTCTTGGCCAAGAGAAGTGAAATGAGCCCGAAGACAAACCACACAAAAATCCTTTCTCTGGCAAACTCCATTGTGTTTCTCAGCTCAACAAGAGAGGCTGAAGGCAACAGCAATATCGCAGCACACTGCTGCAGGCGAAGAGCAAAAAGTGACTGGTTCATCCCCGAATGGCAAAGGTTGTGTTTGCAAAGTCACAGTGTCACCAAGCCGGTGTAGGAAGAGTGTGTGTGGTGGCTGCCTGGGGGCTTCTTCTAGCAGGAGGGGCCCAAAACAGCCATGGTAGCCACCTGCTGGTACCTGCCTGCCCACATCTCTGCCTGCATCCCTGCCGGCATTGCCCAGACACCCAGAAGTGCCTGAGTAAGCCGCTTCATCCTCCTTACCTGCATCACCCTGCATCACTGGCATCATCCACATGAACCAGAGGAGCTCATGGTGTGGGTGAAGGTCTTGCTCCTGCATCAGTCCCATGGGATGGAGCTGCAACTGTCCCCTAGTGGGTCCCCAGCCCAGCTTTTACCCAGGGTTGGGAGGGCTGGGAACAGGACAACCGGGCACCAGGGAAACACCTGGTTGCCCAAATATAGAGAGTTTCTATGTTATTCAGTTGTTTAAATTGGTTATGTAAAACTAGCCCTGGCTGCCAAATGTCTGCCATGGACGAGGGGGGGTTTCAGAGCCTCCTCTGAATTTGCACATGATTCTCTCCAACAATCAAGCCCCCATGCACAGCCACAGTGCTGCCTTGGGAGCAGCAATTCACCCAGGAGGGTTATTACTCAGCACAGCAAATCTTCATGAGTCAGGGTACAGATGAAGGGCAGGCACTATTTGTCAAAGGATAAAGGCTTTATTTACTAAAATAAGATTTGTTTTCTTGGCAAGGCAGCAAACCTGCAGAGCAATATGTGTTGTGACACGGGCAGCCAAGTCCTGGTGCTACAGCTGATCACATACATTAGTAACACTGATGAAATACACTGAATATTTCCTTTGTGGGTCCAAGGAATCAGGGGTGAAGCGGCCTCTGCTCCACAGCCCCATCGGGTGCTGCATCGAGGTGGTGCTCCTCCAGGTCCCTGGTGAGGTCTACAAACACCTGCAATATGCCACATCAGAAACAGCTCCACTATGGCCAAATTTTACAGTGCTTACAGGCTATTCCTTCCTTTTACACAGTCAGTTCCTGACCTGTAACTTCCACATGAGCATACCTGTTGCAAAGAGTGCAATGACAAGCTGTAATCCTCAAGCCTGAAATTCTGTTTAGCTACAGAGAGATGGAGAAAGCATCCGTAAAAACCAAATCCATACGAACAATGTGAAAGCAATCTTCTTGCCTAATGGATTGTTTCCTTTTACCTGCTTCTAGCTTGGAGAAAGACTGGGACAGAGGTAGTGCATTTTCCATTGGTATCTTGTAGATGAGTGAAGAAGTCGTCCTGAAAAGGTAATAAACCCAATTAACTCATCATTGTGTGACTCAGCACCAAGGTTTAAGGGAGTTTTCTGGGTGAATTAGTGAGCAAGGAACAACAGAGGGCTCCAGCACAAGTCTGGGCTGGGTGTGCAGCCCATGGGCAGTGACCTTTCTTGCCGAGTAGCATAGGGGAAGAGGTGCAAAACTTCAGCATGGAGAGCATCACTTTGTCCTGGGTCTGTCAATTTGACTTCTAGGTGGTAACTTGCACCAGACTTACTCTTCAGATCCTCAAGGGAACCAATGTACCTGCAGAGGAGTGAAACCATTGCTCCAACCATCATGATCAGCAAATAAAACAGTCATTGGATATGAGCAGCAGATGTCTGTCCTCTACTTCATCTGCTGTTTATAATCTGTGCTGCTAAAACAACCTCCTCACAAAACTGTTTGTTACACACTTGGGACAATCCAAACTGAGATTTTCTATTAGATTAAGAAAAATCACAGAACCACAGAATGGTTTGGGTTGGAAGGGACCTTAAAGCTCTCCATGTTCCACTAGTCCCCATAGACCCCAGTGCCCACCGTAGCTGCCCCGACACCAGGATGGCCACACGGTCACACATCGCTGCCGCCTCCTCCAGGTACTGCGTGCTGAGGATGGCTGCATGCTCCTTGCTTTTCATGGCAGTCTGAATCACTTTCCTGGGGACAGAGAGACCACAGTCATTTCCCAGGAACAGCCACAGGAAATCTCCTGGTTTATGTCTCACAAGCCCTAACTGAAATGATAGAATTACAAACAAGCGGATGGCTAAAAGCCATCAGTGATCTTGTGTAAAGATGACATGTGGATGCTGATGCTTTGTTGCAATTTGTCATGTCAGCAACTCCTCCAGCCTTTACACCTTCAGCACAAACTGCTGACGAAAAGCTGGAGCAAAGCACTTGAGATCAATGACAAAAAGGGAAGAATTATCTGCAATTTTTTCTCTTGCTCAGAAGGAAACAGGATTTTTATCTTTTATACCAAATACATTGGTTCAACTAGTGTCTACTCAGGTTTTTTGGGGTGCACTACCATCAAAATTGCATCCGGCGGCTCTGCTTACTGCCTGCTGAATAAGGAATTTAAGAGTACCCCATCCCATGTGCATTAGGAAAAAGGGGAAATAAAGATGAGCTCTGCCACCAAAGCAGAGCCTCTTTGTCTGCCCAATGGTTACTGCAATAAGAAGGGTAAAACCCATCCTGTTAACTCTGCCACACACTTCTCAGTACTGCTAAAACGTGACTGCTCACCACATACGGCACTGTCCTTTCAGGTCCATGCTCACTGATGGCTCATCCCAAAGCATTACCACCGGATCTCCCAGGATGCTCAATGCAAAACACAGCTGAAACAGGAAAGACACACGTTCAGGTGAGGTCTGCTTTGACTTTACCAGCAGAATAGGCAAGGTGTTCTGCTATGCTTTAATCCCTGTGAATCTCTTAGAAGCTGGAGCTCATGATTCCAAAATGCAGGAGGAACAGGGATTCAAAAACTCTATCTCAAGGTGTTCTACGTTAACCTTTTAAACTCCTAAAATCAGCTTTCCCCCAAACTCTTAAGCCTGCCAAAGATCTGAAAGGGGCTTCCCATCCCATTTACTGGACGATGCGCATGGTGGGGCATGAAGAAGTGATTACCTTGTAAATCCAATTTGTGGATTTATTAAGCGCACAATGTGGGAGGATGAGAAAAGAGGAGAGGGGGGAATCCCACCAGGCTGAATTCAAAAGCTACTGATGTTTCCATCAGTAACCCATTCTGCTCATGGTTTTCTGTGCACAATGTTCAAGGAAGAAAGCAGGTAAAGAAAAGCTAGAAGTAGCCAACACACTCTAACACAAACCTTTCTGGCTTCTCCAGCAGATAACCTCCTAGCTGGGGTTCTTAAATGCTTCTGGAGGTCCAAGGCCTTTTCTATGCTGTGGGGAATTAAAAGGAAAGACACTGAAATGACCATCTCTGTTTGCTAAGGCATGATACGGGGTCAGGGGTACTGAGGAACCAGACACTAATGTGCTTGTTTCAGCTGATACGCATCACCTTGGGTTACTTGGTGATCTTACTGCTAGCTTGGATGGTAAATTAAGGAGTTTTTGCAGGAATTCTAGACAGTCATCATAGCTAATGGGAAAAGTGAGTTACTGATGTAACTGGCCATGAACTGGAGCAAGTTTGGGGTTTCCTAGGTAAAGTTGGGCTAAAATCTTCATTGACAGGGTACTGACAACAGTATAAGGTAGTAGATCTCATCAGGAGATCCCATTTCTCAAAGAGGCACTGACGAGGCTGCCTCTTAATCACAGCAGCCAGGTTTGCTACCAGAAAAACCTTTCCTTGTCCTATACATCCAGAGAGAGGAAGAACCAAAAGCTGAAATCATTTGGCTTTGTACCGGCTGATGGCAACTGCTGCATCTTCCTTTCTCATCCCTCTCACAGCAGCGTACGCCTGCAGGTGCTGGTGCACAGTGAGGTCTGGCCAGAGCGGGTCCTGCTGTGGACAGCAGCCCAGGTATCCTGGGATGCTCTGTCCTGAGGTGGAGACAGCTCCATCACAGCCCTTTAGCAGCACCTGCAAACACATACACCTCTGTAGCTGTAGAGTGTTATTGTGGAGTGAATCAGTGAAACCCATGGAAATGTGGTTGTGTTTTCTTCTGTGTCATGAGGAACCTCGTGAGCACATAGAAACATGGAATGGCTTGGGTTGGAAGGGACCTTAAAGCTCATCCATTTCCAGCCCCCTGCCATGGGCAGGAACACCTTCCATAGAGCAACTTGCTCCAAGCCCCTGTGTCCAACCTGGCCTTGAACAAGATCG
>JASSUY010027790.1:0-10753 GCA_032466535.1 Forpus xanthops | reverse complement strand
GGCTGCTATGAGGTCTCCACGCAGCCTTCTCTTCTCCAGGCTGAACAGCCCCAACTTTCTCATTCTATCTTCATATGGAAGATATGCTCTGATCCTCTGACCAGTCCCTGATCATCCTCGTGGCCCTCCTCTGGACTTGTTCCAACAGTTCCATGTCCTTTTCATTTTGAGGACACCAGAACTGCACAAATACTCCAAGTGAGGTCTGAATGAACAATATCTTATATTTTTCTGTCAAAAGAAAGACTAAGGATAATGTGGGCCCTCTCTGGAAGGAAACAGCCAAACTGGCTACCCTGGGTTTGGAGAAGGCTGAGGTTCGCAATGACTTCTTTGCCTCAGTCTTCACTGCAAATGCTCTGACCACATTGCTCAAGTCACAAAAGCCACATGTAAGGACTGTGAGAATGAAGACCTTAGGTCCACTGCAGGAGAGGATCAAGTTCGAGATCACCTGAGGAACCTGAATGTCCACAAGTCCATAGGACCTGATGAAATCCACCTGTGGGGCCTGAGGGAACTGGCAGATGTGGCTGCCAAGCCACTGTCCATCATGTCTGAAAAGTCAGGTGAGAAAAGGAAATATAAGCCCCCATTACAAGAAGAGGAAAGTTGAAGACCTGGGAAACTAGAGACTAGCCAGGCCATGGAGCAACCTGGTCCAGTGGAAGGTGTCCCTGCCCACAGCAGGGGGCTGGAACTGGATAAGCTTAAGGTCCTTTCCAACCCAAAGCAGTCTGGGATTCTACAGTTTTTAAAAATATTATAGCAATAGCAAATTTGTTCTGTTGATTTGAGGGTTTTCTCATCCGATGTTTTTCATTTCACAATTCCCAGGAGCACTTTTTCCTTTAATTAGAATTGGCACAAGGGATTTCAGAGGAGATGGCTTTACTTTAAGAAAACTGGAGGAAAAAGGTTAAAAACCAGGCTTAAAATAGAAAGCTAGTTCCAGTTTTTAATGGGGAAATATCATCCATAGTGCTGTTTAGCAATTCAAGTCATCCAATGCTTTTTAAACATGTTAAAGGCAACTGCTTACATTGATGTCCTTAATTTCAGGCTAATCTTTAGATAATGTGCAATAAAAAGTACTTCTGTTTCATCTGAGAAAACATTTTGTGAATTGCATGGCCAATTCTGATCTCAGAAAGAGTAATAAAAGCACTGTGTGGTCAGTGGAAGAGTAGCTGGGAATTACAATAAAGCACTTCTCAATAGACAGCTATCCATCTAGTACATGATTTTAAGAACACCATCTAAAGACAGTTTGACCTCTTAGGATACAATTGAGACACACAAGCAAATACAAACCCCAGTAAGGATCTGTGTAAGAATCCACGTATCAGCTCTAAGCATTCCTAGAAACAACTTCAGCAACCAGCTATAAAGTATGATCACAGTAATGACAAAATTGCATAGATAGATATTTATAAAACTATGAATGGGAGATTTTTCTCAGGTTTATGTGGACTGTAGATCTATTTTCCTCTTACTTCATTGACAACTGAATGATTTTAATGGTTTGCCTCCAGGGAGGAAAACAGAGAAATCGATGTGTTTAGTTGTGAATACCTCATCATTAACTTACGTTTTAAACTTTGTCTCAAATTACAATATAATCTAATTACACTGTACAAAGCCACACACTCTGTGCCTTAATCCCATTATACAATTGGCTGTGCATCCCAGCCAAGGAGACTCTCCCAACAGTGAGAGCTCCTGCGCCAAAAAAGCTGCACAGTTGTGAGGCCTTTGCCAGGAACTGATCACTTTGAGCAGCACATGACAAGAATGTGGTGAAGCTCTGACATTTGAGCCACAGTGGGCCATTTCTTCTATGGACATTTGTCCGTCACCCAATGCCTCCATTTGACTTGAATGTTACATGGTGATTTTCATCTCAAAAAACACCTTCTTTGAAAGAGCTGTATTTGCAGACCTTGCTTTCTCCATCCCTGGAAGTGTCTGGTTGAGGTTCAGAGCAACCTGGTCTTGTGGAAGGTGTCCCTTCCTGTGGCAGGGGGTTGGAACTGGATGAGCTTTAAGGTCCCTTCCAACCCAAACCAGCCTGGGATGATTAACAATTTAACTGTAATAGGGGTTTCAGTACTACAGACATACAGCTTCCTAAGCATAAAATCGAATCATACTTATGTGTATCTCCCAGAATTAGAAATCAAACTAAACTCACAACACAGAGAAAGAAGATATACAAACCTGGCCATCTGAATCAAAAGCTAAGCAGGCAACTCCATGTGTATGGGCATCCTTGAGGACAGACACAGTCTGTACACGGTAGGAGTCCCAGATGCAGATGTAAGGGTCCTTTCCCACTTGCCCTGTAGCTACTAAGGTTTTATCTGGGTGAACTGCAAGGCTGAAATAGAACACAGGTGAAGTTATAATACACCTTCAGGGTCAGCAAAATAACATAAAATATGATAAATTAATTACAATATAACTTACTATGTTTTAATTCTCAAAACCTTCAGTTCCTTTTGGTATATCACAATGATGATAAAAACCATTTTCTAAACTCAGTTTATCCCATTATTTACTTCAAATAATGTTTTACTGAGACCAACATGGCTAGTGCAGGATACAACTTAATCATGTAATAATATTTTAACTGGAAAACTGAAGGAAAACATAGCCAGAGAATTTCTGAATACTTCTGGTTAATAAGCTGAATAAACACAGGCTTTTATGTTAGTTTTTCTTAGCTTTATAAAGTCAGCAGATGAGTTTCTACAATTCCTTCCTCTTTTACGCATCAGCTCAAACATTCTGAAATAAGGACCAGTGGCTAAATAACGGATATATTTCACTATGAAAAGTACATGCAAGAAACACTCTCATCTTCACGTGTTTAAAGACAGCAACCTCAGAAGAGACAGAAATATACTGTTTCTTCTATACTTGAACAATGACATATGTATTTTCAGATCTTTTAGTTACTGCTGCCTAAGGAGAGGTAAAATTGGGCGCACCTTAATCGGTATACCCCATTTTCCCTACTGGCCAGTTAGAAATGAGTACGCACAACAGCTGTCACATCGAGCAGTACTTCTGCTGCTTAAGACCCAGAAAGGTGCCCAAGTTACAAACACTGTTTCTGGTTTTCAGCTGTTAACTCCACAAGCATCCAGAAAACTTGCTTTGACAATGAAATGACATTTATTAAATGTTCTCTGTGGCATTTGCACAGAGCTATGTTACTGCAACTGCACTCTGATGGAGGCGATATTAGCAAAATCCAACTGTATTTCTGCTCGCAGTCCTTCAGACATCTGAAAACCTCCACAGAATCCTTCTCACACCCCATTTAAGTGTGAACACTAATATTTACTTTCATTTTGTTGGGTCTGGAGCATTTCTCTTGGATGTCAAACATTGGAACGAAGCAGCAGCATCATTTGAAACTAAACCATAAAAACTCTGTTTTCCTCCTCACACATAACAGATTTCCATTGTAGCGCAGAAGACAAAAGGCTGCCATTTAGCAGACTTCATCCTATATTAATGAGTACAGGCTATAGGTGGTGGCACCATACCAGCAGCTCCTCTTTGCAACTACTCTCAGCTATTGTCAAGCTGCTCTTCAGCCCTTGTGGTATTTTCTCACAAAGCCCAGAGGATCTAGTTTGAAAATCAAGCTTGGGGACATCAATAATAAAAACCTGCCCTAAGGAAATCTAACACAAACACAGTTTGACACCGTTAGCCAGGAAAGAAATCTAAACAATATCTGGGTGAGCTACAGATGGTGCAAGGAAAAATATCCTATCAATAAACTGACATTCAACTGATGGCTTAGGGAAGCTGAGGATTTCTGCTGTCCCAGGAGAAGACAATACTAATTACTAAGAATACATCAAAAGTCTTGAGGACATTTCACAAATGTATGCATTCAATTTTTCATGTTAAAGAACACAACACCCAGTAAAACTGCTTAATCTGCTCCTGCAGTTGCTCGTTCCTCCTCTCCTTCACAGGCTTGGATTCTACATTATACTGCATGGCAAGTAGCTCACCTCAATTCTAAACCCGGAAGCAGAACAAAGGATGGCTCCCACCATACTTAAGCTGAGATACCTATAATTACGTTAGAATGCTTTTCTTCATTAAGAACCAGATTGAACAGATTAATTGGGTTCTTCTATCTCACTGCTAGAGCTGAACTGCAGTTTAATTACACCTATTCCTGCTTTGTACAGTTCAGCTTTCACATACTAGAACTTCCTATTCTACATTTTACATTTCCATTCCTGCATATAAGGTTAAGAACATCTCCTAAAACACAAACATGTCTGTACTGAACGTATCTGTTATTTGTTTTATCCTTTCTGATGCATGAAGTCAACGAGTGGGGGAGCTAAAATTAGGAACTAATATCAATTTTTGGCACCTAAATAAGCAGTCTGGTCTTTCAGAACCACTGAGGACATTCATCTCCTGCTAACAGCCTTTACAATGCACTACGGCCGCCTACATTCAGTCTGGCTCTTAGATAATCAAGTGCTTATTTTCGGCAGACAGAACAGTGGGTTACATGAGTCCAATTTCAAGAACAGATCTCAGATACCTGTATATGATTTACATCTTTGTTATGTATTAAAATATTAAAATTGTATGTCCATAGTATATACCATGTGTCTGCAGTATGGGTCACTTCCTGTCTTCATGTTGTTTCTGCTGAAACAGGTTCCACAACCTTCCCTTCCTTTTAAGATGTGTATGAATTTCGTTGCTTGCGTTTTACATTTAGGGGCATTTATTCAACCTTTCTAAACAAATATCCTGCATCTACACCATTTATAATAATATAACATCCTTATTTGCAGCACTGGAAAGTACTGAAATACTATGAAATCAGTGCAACATGAAAATATGATTAGAATAGATTATGGAATCAAACAACAGCAATTCACTGTATAGAAAAATATTGTTAGAGAATTACTTTCTATTCCTTCCAACAGGAAAAACATCTAGAAACATAATTCTTATGCAACCAGACAGTCTTCTTCAAGTCACAGGCAACAGCTCTGCAGATACCTGTCTGAGACACATCAGTGTACAACAGAGCCGTTCAGCTAAAGGGAATGGCTGGACCACTGCAGGCTTCACATCTCCAAGCATGTCATAATTTCTTCACTCCCACAGCCCCACCACACAACATTTTCCACTGAAATTTTCACAAATTTTCCACAATGAGAACATCAGTCACTGGAATATATCCCCAGGATTCCCAAGATTTGGCAGGACAGGGTGCTGGGACAGCTTGCTAGACTCTGTTTTTGCCAAGAACACTTGGACCGGATGATCACTGAGATCCCTTCCAACCTCGTATTCTATGATTCTATGCTCTTAAAACCATGAGCATTTCTCTTAGATGTAATTCACATAATTCCCATGCTTTTCCCATAAGCACACTATATATGTTATAGTAGCAATGGCTTTACTGTGAATGAACAGTGAGAGCAGAGTTGCTCTACGAGGAAAGACAAGCAGGGAACCAAGGACAGCCATGGCAGCACATGCCGTGCTGCACTAACCAGGGTATATTCCCACAAGATCCAAGCGGGGTGGGCAGAAGAAAACTCAGAAGAAAAGGGAAAAGGAAGTGAAAACTCTCTTGCTAAAAGAAAGAGACAGGATAGAAGTAGCACAATTGCTGCTGGTAGTGGCAGTTACTTCCTCACACAACTTGACCTTCTCTCAGTGGGCAGAGTAACAGGGGCAGATGCACATGTATGGTAAGAGGCTGAGATTGACTGCTTTCAGAGTGCATGTTCCCCTCCTTATGAGAAGGCAAAGCAAGTAAAGGATTCCTGACAGTCTTGTGAGCAGCTGAATGTTTTTGTGTGTGCACAAAGCTGTGAATTCCTAAAGCACTCTGACATGTTTGAAAAGAAGGGTTTTAATAAAAGTGCCTCGATGGGTAGTTTTTTTAAGCAAACACTCCATTTAAGATGAACCAAGATAATATTTTAACATTAGACCTTATTAATAAAAAGGTCTGTTAGGAAGACGAGATCTCAGGGAACATTTCTTTATCCTCCCCTTCCAAGATGAGCAATTTGATTGTAGCATCCAAGGCTGGAACCCCATTAATGTAGAATGATTAAAGATGCCAGTCGTGTTCCAGCAGTGTCTGATGAAATGTTTTATCAAAGTCATTAGTGGATCCATCTGGTCTGGAGGCCCTGCCAGATGGTAAACTCCTGCTACCTCCGCAATTCCTAGTGCAATAATGCCCTGCTCCAGGTTTTTCTTCCTTTATAACCACTTTGGAAATTCAAGGGACTGAAATATTTGTTTCTTGTCCTTATTTATGTGGTTTTTTGGTTTTCTGTATCAGGCTCCATACACTTAAGTGCTGAGTTTAAACTGAGATGGAACTAAGTAGAACAGTTTACATACGGAACATGATCTACTTCAAGCAGTTTGAATATT
Organism: Forpus xanthops; assembly: GCA_032466535.1. Taxonomy (NCBI): domain Eukaryota; kingdom Metazoa; phylum Chordata; class Aves; order Psittaciformes; family Psittacidae; genus Forpus; species Forpus xanthops. The sequence goes on along the minus strand of JASSUY010027790.1, from coordinate 4,294 downwards.
CAATTGTAATTTGTGTCTTGAAATTTTTCCCAAACTGTGGATAAAACACTTTTTTCTTCACAAAGCACACAGTCAAGGAACCAGAGAATTGCAGGTGCTAGAAAGAATGGATGACTGGGAAGAACAAAACAGGGATGAGGGAGTTGATGGTTGAGGAAGACAAGGCTCAGGGTGGATTTAATGACAGTCTTCCAGAGCATCCGAAGCAGTTACAGAGAAAGTGGAGGTGCTCTTTTCACAAGCATGCAGGGTGAGAGAACAAAAGGCAAGAGATGCAAGTTGCTTCATGGGAAATTCTGTCTGGATACAAGAAAAATGTTCTCCACCATAAGGAGAATTAAAGATTGGGATAGGTTGCCTGTGAAGTGGTAAGAACGCCCCTTGCTAGGAATGATTCAAGATTTACTTAATCTGATAAGACCCTGGATAACCTAATCCAAGGTCATGCTCTCAAGAGAAAGTTGCACTGGATGTTCTCCAGAGGCCCTTTCTAAATTAGACATTGCTGTTATTCCCAATACTGAAACACATCAAAAAAGTCTGAAGTAATCAAAGTAAAACCACATTTTGGCTCACAGCAGTTTACTTGCATTAGATAATTGCTCCTTGATGCTGCAGAAAGCAAGCACAACTCCTGTTATCTTGAATACATACCCATGGAATTGATAGGTTTGAGGAGACCTTGAAATGGGTGGATCAGAGAAGAGATAGAAGTTAAAACCCCACCAATTTAAGTGGTTTAAATACATCATTGCATTATCCTATTTATCAGACAACCAAAACTTTTTTTCACTGCAGCAACCAAAGACTGAACATTTGCTTTTATAGTTTCGAGTGTATAATTCTTCAAGGTTTGTTTTCTATTCATAAATGTCACATTAATATTAACCTGTTTATAATCATTCTATTTACTCTTGTTTGATTAACATAAATCAAGTACATACACTTCTCATGCAAACTAAAACTAGTTTCCAGAACATCCCACCTGACAAATAAGGATTGCTCTTCGAAAGAGGAAGTAAACACCTCCAGTTCTGAATGAAGTCAATGTGGATTCTGGATCTCCCCATCCCTTGACAATGCAGCTCACCCTCAGTGCTAGGGCTGTATTCCACCTAAAGCAGATTTGATGCTACTCTAAAATAACTCCAGACTGTTAGACACTGACAAATTATTCTCCACTTCACATCCACCCTGGTTTAAATTTGCCATATTTGTCATGTTTAGACGGACCTTTACAGAATTAAGGTCCAACCCAAAGCATTCTATGATTCTATGAATTACACAGTTTTATGTAACTCAATGCTATAGTGATAATGAAGACCTGGGGAGATGCAGCTACCGTCTGTATCTGAGTAATTCTCTTCAGAAAGAAATGAAATCATTTGGTTTTGTGCTCATAATCTGTTAACCCCCTACATTTTAGCAGAACAGAGAACACAGTGGGTCTTTCTCTGAATTCAGGTCAAACTTCTTGCCCAGTACTCAGGGCACTGACTGTGCCACGCTTGGCTGACGGACAGATAAATTACACAACTCTGGGTTTTTCTTAAGACTTTGTAGCAAAAAATACCTCTGAAGAAAAATGTTTCCGAGAAGCTCCAAGCCTGCCCTGAAATAGGCCATTATGTGCCAGCAGGTATGTTCTTTGTTGTCGCCTTCTGCTCTGCACTGTGAGTTCTCTGTGCAGAAGGAAGTGACACTTCCAAGATCCTGACAGACCACAGGCACGTTTAAAGACCAGGGAGCTTTATAGCTGCATTTTACTGCTCACACAGTGCTAGAGACAGAGCTGTCTTCACGTATCAGCAAAGGACACAAGCATTCTTCAGGAATTCCTCATTTCACAGAACAAAATGAGTTTCTTCCTCAGTTGTGGGGTCAAAAGGGAAGACTGCACAGACAGAGCCCTGTCATCAGCAAAATAAGGTAAGATGCAGCCTGAGTTCTAAAGGAGAATGGGAATAAAGACCAGCAGTTAAATTGGAAATGTGGGAGACTGCAGCAGCATAGGAACAATGGAAAGGAAAGGGGAGTGAGGAAAAGGGAAGAGGAACAAGGTAAGAACAAAGCAACCTGCACAAACCCCACTAGATCATGCTGTTAAAATAGAGAGGAGCATTGAGAAGGAAACTCCAGGAATTTGACATGCTTATTCTGTATATGTTCTCCTTAGAGATTACTTCCAAAACACACATACCACAATTATCATTTGAGGAAAGTCAGTGTCTTAATTATGGAGTCTGCCATGCACATACACAGTTTCCAATCTTTTGTTCTTCCAGGGCAAGCCTATGACCCCTCATGCTGTGAGGAGCTGGCAGGCATATCACACACCAGGATAACCAATTCTATTTGGCATGTACCACACTGCAGGCAAAGAAAACCAGTCTGGGAGAACAGAGATCTGCTTGGGTGGCTCTGATACATGCAGAGACTCTGTGTATATGTGTGTGTATGTGCATGTACAATGCAATTAATGCACACACTCATACAACTGAATTAAGTTTTATACATGTGAACATACAGCTGCAATAATACATTGAACTATAGGAATTTCCATATAGAAAATATAGGAAATGTTGCCACAAACTTCTTGCAAACTCAAGTACAGAACATACTTGTCCTGAAAAAATTAGACTATAAACCTTGATGGGAACACCACTGGGTAAGGGCAATGACAATTTATTTAGTGGCTTGATATTTATATGGTAATATCTTGCTTTTTATAACACAGAACAGCATATGTTTTTAAGACCATCTGGCAAATAATGGAATTTTCTGCTATTATATTCTGCTGCTTGCTTTTCCTCTCCACACTCCCTGTGTAGGAAGAAAAGTGATAGAGCTCAAGGTTATAGCATTTAGTCACCATTCAGCACTGCCTTCCCACCTAGAACAAGCCTGTGCTGACTGACCTGCTCAGCAGCAGGTTCTGAATTGGGTGGCCTGCCCCAGACTATCTGCTTGTCAGAGGAAGTGAACACCTCCAGCACTGAATGAATCCAATGCAGCCTGGGACTGGAAATCACTGTGTTAGGCTTGGCACTCCTGACTGGTCTTGGCTACAGACTGAGTCTAAGATTAATCATTTATGAAGTGGATGTGCAGCTCAGGGCTTAATAGAGGTCTTCAAAGCACACACATTAATAGTTGTTGTTACACTAAAGCATACTTAAGGTGTCCTGGGACTGCAAGGGGCATTTTGACAAGGATTTTACTTCTCATGGTGGGTGGGATGGTGACAGAAGCGTAATCATTCCTGCCACTCTAAAATTGTCCTTGGGAAATCACTGCTGACCTGCTCCCTCTGCCAGTGTTTGTTGTTCAAGCCTATGGATTTATTCCACCATACTTCAATAGGGTTTGTTCAGCTGCTCAGTGCTTATTAGAAGTCCTAACAGATCAGACCCATAAGGCTGTAAGGCAGTCTAGCAGAACATGGGATTTGTGGTTGCACTATGGAGCTACAGGGGGGTCACAGAGTCAGGCCAGATTTAAAGACTAAATTGCTTTTGATCAAGTGATTAAAATTTCCCCAATGACAGGAGGGAAAAAGAAGCAAGAGAAGAAAATCCCCAAACTCTTAAAATTTAATGTTCTGAGCAAAAGTGTTGTGCATTTTAATGAGAGCTGGCTCTGATTTACACCCATGCATCTGTACACAGAGAAACATTTGGCAGGTTTAATAAAAGGGCACTGCAGCCCTGTGGTTCCTCATCACACACGGCTGAGGTAGCACAAAGGTCACACAGCTCTCTAGTGATATATTCCCCTCATGCATATTTATTCCATATGTATCTCATGGATATTTTGCAACTCTGAGCTTCTGCCAGTGGAAAGAAGTCCAAGGAGATGCTATCCAAGGCCCATTTAATGACACTGAAAGGTAAGTCAAAACAACTGTTGGTGGCCTCATGAATTGTGGGGTTTGAGCAAGAGTGATCAGGAGAAAACTTGCAGTGTTTATCAGCTGCACTAAGCCAAACTGACCCTACTGGGTAATTCTGAGCTTAAACTGCCATCTACCAGGTTTGCCCTTCATCTTTTACACACATGCACAGTCGTCATCTGAGTCTAATTACACTTTGCATTCCTGATGATGACTGCTGCGATTTCTGAAAATAACCCCCCAAATGACACAACTATGAAATTTTTGGAAATTTTCAACTGTAGCATGGTATGGCAATGTTATCTAGATGAAGATAGGGGAGTTTCTTGCTGTGTGAGGGAGAAATACTTTACAATGAGGGTGGTGAAACACTGGCACAGGTTGCCCAGAGAGGTGGTGGAT
>JASSUY010027789.1:11113-24770 GCA_032466535.1 Forpus xanthops | reverse complement strand
CATGAAGAGTCCCTCCCCAGCATCCCTATAGGCCCCCTTCAGATACTGGAAGGCTGCTAGGAGGTCTCCACACAGCCGTCTCTTCTCCAGGCTGAACAGCCCCAACTGTCTCATCCTGTCTTCATAGGGGAGGTGCTCCAGTCCCCTGATCATCCTCATGGCCCTCCTCTGCACTTGTTCAACAATTCCATGTCCTTTTTTATGTTGAGGACACCAGAACTGCGCACAATACTCCAAGTGAGGTCTCATGAGAGCAAAGTAGAGGGGCAGGATCACCTCCCTCATTCTGCTGGTCACACTCTTTTTAATGCAGCCCAGTACACGGTTGGCTTTCATGTTCATGTTCTATTTTTCAAGTTTATTTTTACCTACATTTATATATATTCTTGAGGCCAGAATAAAGGCCTGTAGTTTTCTGAATCATTCTCCCTACTGGCACTTTTGAATAATTTAAAACATTACATATTAGATGATCTTAATGTCCTTTGCAACCCTAACTATTCTATGATTCTCTGATATTGACTTCCTTGGTTGTATATCGTTCCACTGTCTTTCTATATTCTGAAATCCAAGATAAGAAATGATGCGTGGAATGTGGTAAATGCTTGAGTTACTCCTTCAGTCAGGATAATTTCTCTGTACCTTTATTAGTATTAGCTGTCCTGTCATGAAATGCAGTTGTCCTATTATTTACTGCTGTTTAAGGAGCAAAAAATTCATGTAATACTTAAAACATATCTGAAGTTGCTTTGGTCTGGACCACAGCCTCCACATAAAATATGTCATATATTTTGTTTATTGGTCTTTTTTGCATAGTTGAGGAAAATATGTGAACTTCCCGTTTCTTTTTAGTTTGTGATTCTGAAATATATCGTTATAAAGAAGTGCACGTCATGTATTTTGTGTCTGGATCTGACTATTCAACAAGTGGTAGGGGTCAGGGAAAGAATATGTCAAAATGGGCAATTAAAAGCCAGTCTAGTTACATTGCAACTGTGGGGTTTTCTTTGTAGTTTAATGCAGGCAAAAAAAGCAAAAATGTGAAATGTGGATTCTCTTTATGAACCTGTCATTTTGAATGATGGTTTTGCCAAATTCAGTCCATGTTTGTCCTTTTTTGTTCATTATTTCAGCAGCAATTGCCCTTCAGTATAAGGAGCAAATTGAGTTCTGTTTCTGCATTTCCACTCTTTGACATAAGGGATCATCTGACACATTAAGGTTCATGATTCCAATATAAAATTTGGTATAACAAGAGTAGATTTTACAGAAGTTATTTCATGAAAACTGCATTCTTGGTCTTGTTCTCTCTAAATGCGTTTCACATTCCAGTTCTATTTTTCCTTTTTAAAACCAGTGGTCTTATTTTTATCCATGTCACAGATCTTACTGTATCTTTGTCATCTGACCGCAGATGTTAGCAAAGTTTGTGATTAAAAAGAGCACCAGGGACACTTGCTGCCCTCAGAAGATTTGTTGTCTCTGAATCCCACTTATACTCAAAGATGAACATATTTAAGTTTTCATTAATAGGTCAATTACTAAAAGCAGCACGGAAGGTTATAAAGCCTTCAGTTTTTCTGACAAATAAATGGAAGAAGAGAAGCAGGTAATCTCTGACACATGTTGCAGTAAAGTGACATGTATGCCTCAGGGTCACAGGAGAATTTTAATCTCCTGGAGTATTCTCTTAAGTATACAGCGCAGCTTAGAAAAGAACATTGCAGCTTTATCCAGAACTTCATTCTTTAATGAATCTTATTTAAAATGCAGTTAAATAATTCAGACACTCGTTATGCATAAAGATTGAATGTTTATTTAGGAAGACAGTAGTTACATAAGCACGAATTCTAACCCATGCATTATGCAGCATCAGACAAAGATAATGTAGAATGACTGGAGATGTCACAGTTTTCAGCGGCAGTTATGAATTTGATTCTAAAAGTTTGATGAATATAAAAAGCAGATGAAATGAGAACTTGCAACTACATTGACCTTTAGTTTACTTTAAGCCAGTTTCTACTCTGAAAAGTGATGAAGCCAAAGACCCAGAGGTAAATGAATGGAAGAACTACTGATAGTTAATGGTATAATCAGGGGTTCTGTTTAAATTTATTACAGAGAAAAGTAAAACTGGTTTTCGCATCTTTCCTAAGGAAGCACTGTCAACACTAGAAACTGTATTCTTAATGCTTAAAGTAGACTTTTCCTTCAAGTTTTATAGATGTACAGTCTACTTTCAGTTGTATGGGTTTTGTTGTTTGTTTTTTTTTTACTACTACAACTAGATTTGGGTAACTTTGCTGTGATTTACTGTTGTCTTTCAAATGATCACTTTTAGAAGTTAAATTCTAATTCTGTTCTTCATAGCTTGCTTCCTGTTAGAATACCTTCTTGATGATTTGTGTGAACTCTGTATTCTCTGAAATATCTTTCTTGCCATCATCACAACCTTCTTTCCTTCTTAAACAGAATCAGGAGCGGACGAAACTGGCATGCAGTGCATGCAAACAATAGGACAGGTGGCTGTAGCTTCAATCTGTATAGCATGGTAAAGATCGTACCTCTCTGTATGACTGTTTTTGTTAATGGAACATCTTTTCAAGTGAGGAATCCTGAGCGAAAACAAGAAAGAAACTCAAATATGTCTTCCTTTAGACATAAAGAGTCTTTGCCAGTCTTTCTTCTGAGAAGTGCTAAATGTGATTTCTGTCTGTAGCCATCAAAATGGAACCTTCTGTGCATGGATTGTACTCTAGTCATCTGGCTTTTCTTAAGAATTACATGCATGTGAAAAATGGGGTTGATTGAAGAAAGAGGTTGATTGAAGAACTGGTTTGTAAATGAGTAACTTCAAGGACATCAGGCTTTGTTAGCAACTATAGAGAAAAGGAAATTGCTAAGATAAACATTGTCCAAGAATTGGCCAGAACTTGCCTGGTGGTTACTCACATGACAAGGATCCTAAAATGAAGTGATGAAGGTGTGTTGCAATGTTTTATGATGTAGTGTGTAAGTAACTCAATGAATATATATGTAATCTAATGAATATATATGTTTAAGGACAATATAATCACAGCCTGGTTGATGCTTGGGATAGACACGCTAGGAGGAGCTATTCCCCATGTCTCCAGGCACCGCAATAAAGAATATCTGCTTGTCAACTTAAACTTTGTTGGCAATTTCCTGGAAATTTCTCTGAATCATGTGTGACAAAGCATTTTACATTGCGAACCTGCAAAGTATCTGAGGTGTAAATATTGCATCTTCTTATTTATGCACCACAGCATTCTGCATTTATACCCTTTAAACATTATTTTTACCAGTGAATTTAGGAGGCTATGTTTATCTCTCAGTCTTCAACATCAACATCATTTTAATTATATACTTCAATGACATTTTACACTGGGGAGAGGGATTTTATTGTAAGCATCACTAGACCACCGATAACTTCTCTGTTTCATTACTGTACTTCCTGTTTCAGTAAATAACCTTCCAGTAGTCCACTTTGTAGTCGCCATTAATCCCTTCTGAGCTGTTCCAAGTTCTCATTTTCCTCCTATTATTTCATATCTTAAATAATTTACTCGAATTTGAATTAGTTGAGCCTTTGATTTAGATTAGATATCCGCTATCCATTTAGCCCTAGGAAGTTTAGCACGTCTACAGTCCATTGAACACATTCTTTCTCAGTTTTTGTAGCAATTAGGAGGTCGTCAACATATTGTAGTAAAGTGCCTGTCTGGGTGTGTGCTTCCCAAGATTCTAATTCTCCTGCCTATTGATTTCTGAAAATGGTGGGACTGTTTTTAAATCTTTGAAGTAACACTGTCCAAGTGAGCTGTGTCCTTCTTCCTGTTTCAGGGTGTTGTGGTTTAAGCCCAGCTGTAAATTTGCCATGATGTCCATGCTGTGTGGTGAAATGTTAATTTGTCGTGGTTTAAGCCCAGCCACAACTCAGAACCACACAGCTGCTCTCTCACTCCTCCCTTTGTTCCCCCCCACTCCCGAAAGAGTGTAACTCCCACAGATTGAGATAAGAACAGTCCAGTAACTAAGGCATAACACAAACCACTACTGCTACCGCCAATAATAATAATGACAAGGGAAATAACAAGGGAAGATGATACAGCCAGTCACCACCTGCTGACCGATACCCAGCCCAGCCACACAGTGAACTAACCCTTCTGGGTGACTGCCCCGGTTTATATACTGGGCATGATGTGCTGTGGTACAGAATCCATCTTTGGTCAGTTTTGGTCAGCTGTCCTGTCTCTGCTTCCTCCCAGCTTCCCCTCCTCCCTGACAGGGCATGAGGCTTAGAAAGTCCTTGGTCAGACTAAACATTCTAAGCAGCAGCTAAAAACATCGGTGTTATCATTGCTGTTGCCAGGCTGAAAGTCAAAACCAGAGCACTGCACCAGCTACTAAGAAGGAGAAAAATGACTGCTACTGCTGAAGCCAGTACACAGGGTTTTCCCATTCATAAGCAAATTACTGTCTTTGGCAAAAAGCAAATTTGACTTTCTTTGACCAGGAGCAGACAAAAAAATGCATCCTTTAAGTCCAGAATGGTAAACCACTTCTGATTATTATTCAATCTAGTCAATACGGTATACAGATTAGCTACCACTAGATGAATATTCTCCACAATTTTGTTGATTGCTTTGAGATCTTGAACTAATCTATAACTTTTCTCAATTTCAGGCGTATTTCACCTATGTCACATCCTGAACAACATCTTTCTAATTTGGGTTTCAGGCTTCTTCTATCTTTTTCTAAGGTTAGAATCAGAGGAAACAGAATTAGCAACAGAAATCCAAACAGTAAACTGGTATTTTGTCTGCAACTAATTACTGCATGATATTAATTTAACTCTTCTTCATTGCACAGAATGACAGAAAGGGAGGTTTTCTCTGTTTCCAAGTTTTTATCCTTTTCTTCTCAAGCAATTGGTGGTTATAACCAATGTTTTGAACAGGCAAGATGGTATGTGAGAAAGCTTTGAAATATAAAGTGCATTAAAAAGGTTAAACTGAGTTGTGTCACATATACCCTAACTCTGTTCTTTTCATCACTGCTTCTTGAAACATTCAGTTCTACTACTGTCTCTTTGCTAAGGTTTTTTTCCTGTAACTTTTGCACATTGCAGTAAGTCTCTGGAGTACGAAACTGCTGTTGAGTAATTAGTAGTTGCTGTGTTCGTAGGGTCAGATGATAACATCTATTTTTGAAGGAAAGACAGAAAACCAGGTGTTTGACTGTCTCATGTTAAACAATGAGGCTTCCTACCATCTCTAAGCAATACAGGGTCATAGGCCTCATATAACCCTACATGAACACTTTACAGCCTGTGACATGCTAACTCTGGGGAAGGTCCTTGATCTCTTTAAAGACTCCACAAATGGTGTCAAGCTCCAATTTGATCAATACAGATGACATTGTTTGGGATGATGTTGATGCTGTTATCCCCAGGTTCAGGAACTATTAAAGTAAACCAATGCTGGCTTTGTCTTTTCTTAAAATGCTGTGGTATAAACTGTGGGAATTCAGACGCTGATTTATGGCCCAGGTTCAGCTGCCTGCTTAATGGGCCTGAGACAGATACTTGGGAGCAAGAGTTTCACCAGTCATTGGATGTTCTGCAGTCTCTGCACTGAGAACAGAGGATATATATGTGCCAATCAGCAGTTTAAAATGCACCTTTACTTTTTTTTATAGATCACCTTTTTGTAACTCCACTTTCTAACTTTCTCCATTGCTAGACAAACATTATCCTTGCTGTTTTTTAATATTCTCTAAAAGCAGAAGGCAGCCCACCATTATTAGCAATAGGGGATGCTTGGGATAATATAGGAAAGTGGGAACCAGCCCAGCTTTAAGTGCCTTCATACAGGTGTCCCCAGTTGTGACACAGGAGAACTGGATGCCCTGTTTGATCCCAGCAGGGTTTGCGCTTTCTTACAATGATAAGCATAGCATATCTCCTTGAAATAAAAATGCAGGAGGGTATTGCATATGGAATAGTCTCAAGACTAACATGAAGGAGGATGACTTTTTCACCAAATGCTTCTTATCACTTTCTAGAGTAGCTGAGGAGTTGAAAATCCATCCAGGCCTGCTCCTTTGCTTTTAATCCGGGTGGACTGTATCCGTCTCCAATGAATGGCACTAAGTGCTCAGCCAGGCACTGTTTGTCCAATTTGTTATAAAGTAAGGTGGTTTTGTGGTGGCTTTTAATGTGATGGGAGTTACTTCTTGAATCTTGGTTGTTTAAAAAAAAAATGCCTTTTAAAGGTTCTCTTCAGCTTTAATTCTTCAAGAAGGAGCTTATATTCATTGTTTGCACTTTCCTCTGTTATTAATGCTTGTTTTGGGAGATTAGGAATTTCAGATCATGCAAGCCATTGTAGGACTTGTTCATCAATCTTCATCTGCAAATGCTATACAGCGTGATTGTTGCCACAGAGGGTAGATGGAAAGTCATGGGCTTGTAGAAGGAAAGTCATGGTCTGCACAAGCTTCTGACAGGTTTTTCAGTCCTGCAGAATGTTTTTCTAATGCAAAATATAATGACTAATATATAGATTTGTATCCATCCATATATGTACATATATAACTAGATAATGACACAGTTATAGCCTATATCTAATGTATTTCCATATGAAATAAGATGACTTTTCATGTTTATACAGTGTAATTTTCATTTATATGGTGGTTACATCAAGATACTTAGGAACAGGGAACAGGGCTGTGGTGGGTGAGGAGAAATAAGCATGATGAGTATTTGAGAGGAAATTTTGTTATCTGTGTGAAAGCTTCATAGGGTGATATAAAGATAGCGTTCTGTACTTAATGTTGCTCCTTTAGTAGTGAAACAAGGTAAATTTGTGGTTATCTGAAGAACTTCCAGTTTTTATTGTAAACTACTACGTCATAAAACAATAGTAGCTCTGCTTATTCTGCACAGCAGATGTGATATATCTTGTTCTGCTTATGATGTTTTTTTTTGAATGCTCAAGAATAAGTAATAACTACTTAGAAGTAAAAAACTATAGTATGAGGTTTTAAATGCACCATATTTAGCTTTAAAAATGATTGATTTACCTGCCCTTTTGGAATCTTAAATGCTTTTTGAGGAAATCTTTCAAACTGTATTTGTTGGTTACATCATTGATTAGCTCTGGTTTTGTGCCTTTGTTATTACACCAGAGGATGCTTACTTATCTATAATTTCCATTTTACAATGCAGTGCTTCAGCGTACTTTATGATATCGGAAATAGATTAGCTTTTGGTCACAGCTTTTGAGTTTTGTCTTTATATCACGATCACTACTTTTGGTGAAGTACTTGCAGCAGCAAAAGAGCTCTTTGCACTTAGGTTATTTTCTTGAGATTATTTAAATTCATTCAGAGCATGTGGGGAGAAAAACCCAACTAAATCTTTAAAAGAAAAACCTGAAACATTTAAGAGACCAGTATTGTTGCACTTCCCCTCCTTTAACTGTGCTCCAAAAGAGGAATGGAGTGTCAGAGAAAGATGACTCTGTGTTTCTCATCCACTGAATTTGGAGGTAAGTTCTGTCAGTATAAGACTATAATTCTTGTCTATTTCAGGCATTAAATTGTATGTGTGTGTACAGACGTGCATTTTTTGACAGTTTACTTAGCAAGGCATTAGCATTTTTTTATGGTTGCCAGGGGACAATGCCAAGGATTCTATAGGGAGAAATGTATTTGTTCATGATCCAGCTCAGTGTGTTGTTACTGGCTGTGTGCATGTGTACAGCTCTTAAGCTGTTGTTCTGTGAGTATCATGGTTGTTTTCAGTTTACTCTGACTGCATTAGTTGGAATACAAAGGGGTGATCTACGTGGGTAGGATAAATATGTTGCTATTTGCACTTCTATTTCCTTTCCTATTTTGCATTCTACAGGAGCAGATGAACTAAATTAAAACTCTCTCCTGTTCATTTTGTTGTTCTTTAGAAGGTGGTAATGAAGGCTACTGTGAAGTAACTCCTTAGAGAAGAACAAAGAGGGGGTCTGGTACCAAAGGCCCTGTGCATCAAGACATATGTTAACTGTGCCTTTTAATTGCTCAATGTAGTATTATGTTATATAACATCTATGTAGACAAGATAGCCCAATGCAATTATAATATTAAATTGTCACACTTTTACTATGAGATTTTTACATTATTATTGCTGTACCACTGTCAAAGAAAGATACTGCTTATGGGGCAGGGAGAGAGGAAGGGTGAATATATCACATAACTGATGTTCAGACAGCAGGCTCAATCCACAATGAAGTGGCATTTGTTTGTTGCTCTGAGAGAATGAACAGAATACTTACTGTATTTGCAAGTGAACAATTTGTTCTCTGAACCAAACTGGGTTTAGCAGGAAGAATTCAAATTGAGCTTTTTCAGAGTTTCACTTAAGTCTAAGTGGAATTTTCCATTGAGTGGGAGTAGAGATGTGGTTGCTCTGACCGTGCTGAGATGAATTGCACAATATGAGTAGGATTAAATGCTTCAAGGACAAATCTTGGTAGCTGTGCACATACTTGTTACTGTCTGTTAAACTAGGGCTTTTTATTGCTTATCTGCAGTTCTATTAGAAGTTATTTTTGTCCCTTTCCACCTGCAGATGTTTCATTTGGAACACTTTGATTCACAACTTATTACGTCTCTTTTTAAGGGCCTGATAGCTCTGCTTTAATGGTTCCTTTCTAAGATCAAAGAATGTACAGAATGTTTTTGATTAACAAGGGAGGTAATCGGGAGGTAATGTTTTAGGTATGAAACAAAAATATAACCTCCCTTTCGCCTCCTCCTCCCCCTGTCAAGGACCTGTAATCTCTTCAGAATGATCTCAGTGTGAGTTACCTTCTGTCCTCTTGTGCCGTGGCATTGACAGAGTGTTAATTTAGTATTAAATGTTCTGGGCTGAATACTCTTAAGGAGTCAAATGGGTACTGCTCTATTGACTTGGATACTTTTCAATAGTTGAAGTCTAGCTCTAGGAGTGTAAGTTTTTATTTTTTTATGAAGTTTTAAAGAATTAGCTTTAAAATGTCAAAGAACAGAAAAGTTTCTTAAAAACCCTTTGGATGTTTGTGCCTTGTCTTCCACTTAACAGAATTGTTTTTAATTCTCAGTGAAATTGTCCTTTTAAAAATTTGTCAATCAGTTTTCAAAGCAGTGTTGCTTCTAGGTATTTTATGCTGTAAGTCATTGAAAAAAATCACTGAGGACAATTTAAATAGACATGTGAACATTTTTCCATTAAATGAGAACAGTTATGAAATAGATACTATTTTCTTGTGCAGGATTTTGTAACTTGAATCTTTCTGTAAAATTGAGGAGCTAAATTCCCAAATCTCTGAGGCTGTTTTTTAGCTGGAGACTAGGGTAGGTGGTAGTGGAAAGCACTTGTCCTTTGCAGCTATTCTGTTTGCCTTTCTGCCCTCCTCCATCCACCACCCTCAACTAATAAAGGGCTATTTCATTTTTGTACTTGGATGAGCTTGTAATTAATATACGAGGATAATTACTGACAGTTAATGACAGACACTAAGATGCCAGGAAAATAGAATTGTATGTAGTGAGAAAGATTTCTATAGGATGGACTGTTGTCAAACTGTTCTTTTAGTGTAAGTATCTCTAAGGGAGATAAGTCTGCATCAGCTGTAAGCAAACTGACAGCTCAAGTGCTATTGTAGTAGCTGTGTTAGGAAGCTACTAGATAGCTGTGAGTGGTGTGAGACGTTAGGATTGTGCTCCATGGGCACGTTCCTGGATGATGGTGATGTGCATGATCCCTCACAAGCGCTGGCACAGCATCCCAGCAGGTTTCTGTGAATCACATCCTTGCACAGCACTGTAGGGTCTGTTGGCTGTGGGTCCCGGCTGACATTCCTGCACTTAACTTTGTTTTGTTGGGCTTTCTGAAGGGGTTACACCACGTTTGATTTCAAAATATGTGTTACCATAGGGATTTGGTGGACTTGTTTGAATGCATTAGATGACTCAAGGCCAGATTGGATGAGGCTTTGGGCAGCCTGGTCTGTTTGGAGGTGTCCCTGCCCGTGCTGGATGGGGTTGGAACTAGATGGTCCTTAAGGTCCCTTCTAACCCAAACCACTGATCTGATGATTCTTATGTTTCATAGCAGAGAATTGTGAGTCTGACCCTCTGTAAGAAGTGATGCAAGCTGTTGGTCCCAATTTTTTTCAAACCTGGGGGAAAAAAGCAAGAGAAAACCCTAGGGTCCAAGATTCCACATGAGTCTTTAGGCTGCATATTTGATGTGGTACTCTTAGGTTTATTCGGTGGGTAAATACACTAAATTTTGTTGACTTTTAGTTAAATCTTCTTAAAATCTTAGCAGATGCTGATCCAGACTAATCCCATGTAATGAAGCAACCTCATGATGCTACATTCTACTGTATCCTCCAAATATGGTTTTTCATTGGCATTTATACTTAATATATTTACGTTATTGTTCTGTCATTTGCCATTGACTGCTTTATCTCTGGTTCTTTCATGCTTTCCTACTAAGATGCAAGTTGACATTCTGATGCAGCTTTGGCTGTTTTTTCTCTCCCCATTATTTTTCTACTTCTGTTCTACAAATTCCTTGCATATTCCTTTCGGTCTTCACTTCTTGTTTTACTCAGTACAGGGAAGAGGGAAATATTATTGTCATAGTTCACAGCTTTTGCTTTTGAATGACAGTGTAATAGAAATGAGATTGAGCCAGGTTTTATTTTAGCTTCTTAGGAAGTGGAGCTTCTTACCATGGATTCAGGGGCTCTCTTATTATTTTATAAACTTGTAACAGACTGCTTCTTAAGGAAGCATCTTAAGGAAAAAGCCTCAAATATAGTATTAATATTCTAGAAAGTGGTGTGAATTTAGATATTCACTGATCAATAATGTTGCTTGCATGTGGGTTGCTCTTTTGAAAAGGTTAATCTTATGCCTATTAGTTTTGTTGCTCTGTTTGTTTAGTTATATTAAATTACATCCAGTTTAATAGGTGCCTGGTCCTGTTCCATTGTAGCATTGTGACAAATCTCATATAGGCTTCATGGGAATTGGGTCTGAAATAAGATGGAGTCGGAAAGAAACAGAATACAAATGTGAAATCAGAAGTGTCTGTGAGACCTTAAAATAAGTTTAAAATCTTACACTGACTAAAGAGCACAAGAGACAGGGAAGTGAAGGAGTTCTGGTATCAAGATATATTTAGTTTGGGAAGAGCTCGATTGAAGTCAT
Source organism: Forpus xanthops (assembly GCA_032466535.1). Classification (NCBI taxonomy): domain Eukaryota; kingdom Metazoa; phylum Chordata; class Aves; order Psittaciformes; family Psittacidae; genus Forpus; species Forpus xanthops. The sequence goes on along the minus strand of JASSUY010027789.1, from coordinate 13,487 downwards.
TCATATATATCAGGTTAACATTGCTGTTTATGTATGTTGTTTAAATACAGTTTTTCTTATGCTTGTTTTGTTTCGCACATGTACAATTGCATCTGTGGGTTCAGTATATCACCCTGTATCTGACTTGGAAACAGCCATTTGACTTTCTGTAGGATAAACATTGGTATCTATTGGTAAAAAGGCCAAACAGGATAGCTGAATAGTTGTGCTAAGTGTGCTTCGCCTGCTCTTCACTTTTTCCTTGGTTTTAGCGTGACATGGCACCAGTAGGAGAATTAATGTTAAAACTTGCCTGTTTTCAATTGTCACTTCTGGGAATCTGATAGCAGGGATCTGATAAGCATAGAGCTTTTGTGGGAATGCCTGTTCATGTTAGAGTAAAAGAAATACATGTGTTTTTTTTCAGCATTGTTATATTAAAATAGCTGCTCTTGATTACAGTGTTTATAAAAACATCTCCCTGGGTTTCCGTATCACACACACATCAGTCCTTGGTCTCTGGTTTTCGCCTTGATCTCTTCCCCTCCTCCCTCCTAAATCTAATGTCTGATCAGTATTACCACTTAGTATTATACTGTCTGCAGTAATTTATTATTTAGAATCCCTGTGATACTTGTTGCGTTGTTGCTTACAGCTGAAGCTTTCAAGATGTTCACAAGGTGCAGAGACTTGATTTGTGCTTTCAACTTCTCCTCCATAGAGTTCAAAATAATGATACAGTTGCTAAGACAGAATAGTTTGTCTACCTTCTTTGTTGTGTTTTTTTCTTAAGTGTTTTGGTAGTACTGGTATGTGTTTCTTTTCATTACTGAGTTGAAATATGGTTGTGAATGAGAATTTTTCTTTTACGTGACCTTATTAAGAGCAGTTAGAGGTAGAGGTTAGTGACCTCTAGGTAATATTTGAGATTTCTTGATGGGAATGGAAGAAAAGAGATGCAAGTCTCCATTTGAAGAGAACATATTTTGGTTAGTCTGAAGTTTGCACACAGTATTAGTAACAGTTTTCATAGGCATACAGATGGGAGATTTTAGTTTGTTGGCTGGCTGAACCCTAACAGTTGGAGTTTCTGATGTTAATTTAGCTTGGTATCAGTTGGCCACTTTTTACAACAACCTAGGTCTTGGTGATGAGAAGAGAGAAATGTCTCAAATTTCTTCCTACAAAGACCTTGGAAAAATAGGGAGAAAGAACTCCTGGCATAGGTTGTGGACAGCTTTAATAAATAAAAAAGTCTTTATACTTTGCCTGCATAGTTCCTGCAGTATTCTGATTCAGTAAGTACTTATGTGCTTTGTGCCCTTACAAAACCCTAATATTTTACCTTATTTGTTCGAGTTGGAAGAAGAAAATACTTAACACAGTGTATCAGGAAACAAGAAGTTTGGGCAACCATTAACTTCTCTTTAACGGAAGAAGATAAGAATTTAAAGGCTTGATATTGAATAAGTAACCTGAAATCAAACTTGATCTGTTTCTGTGCATGGCTGTGTTCAAACATTTTCTGGATGACATTTGTTTGTTGATTGTAGATCTAAAAGCCGCTGCCAAACTGTTGATAACTTTGTAATGTTTTTCTGCTTGTGAGGTAGATACTGAGATGCTGTATCAAAACTCGTGTTATTCTGGGGATTTTTCTTGATTTCACAGACCGTATAATGCTCTTAAATCTTTAATAAACAAACCCTTTTGAATAGAAACAGAAATACTCTTCCCTGTGATCCCCATCTATGTTTTTCCCTTAATGTAATTTTGTGGTTTTAATTCTTGCTTTAGAAGTGATAACATGACTTGGACTATATAGCTGCATGGTTCATGAAAGAGAAAACCTCTTTCTCACACAACTTAATTTGTGTATACAGAATCAGACAGAAACTTTATTGCAATTTTTCTTTCCAGTGCATTTGTTAGGACCTTGTGGCATAGCTGTTCCAAGGTTTAAAGAATGCCATCTACTTAATTTTTATATATTAATTTATTTTTAATAAGTTTTAGCTTTTAAAAATCCAAGAGACTGTTAAAATGCTTTAACTAGAAGGTAGAGTTTGTTTGTCTGAATGCAAAGTGTGCCTCTCCTACATCATGCTGCCCTCTTCTCAGAAGTTTAACTATGCCAAGTGCAAGGTCCTACACCTGGGTTGGAGCAATCCCAGGCACAACTACAGGTTGGGCAGAGATTCAGGGCAGCCCTGCTGAGAAGGACTTGGAGGTGTTGGTTGATGAGAAAATGAACATGAACCAGCAGTGTGCGCTTGAAGCCCAGAAGTTGGGCTGCAACAAAAGGAGCGTGACCAGCTGGTCGAGGGAGGTGATCCTGCCCCTCTACTCTGCTCTCGTGAGACCTCACTTGGAATATTGTGTGCAGTTCTGGTGT
>JASSUY010027789.1:0-11013 GCA_032466535.1 Forpus xanthops | reverse complement strand
GGAGACCTCATAGCAGCCTTCCAGTATCTGAAGGGGGCTATAGGGATGCTGGGGAGGGACTCTTCATGAGGGACTGTGGTGAGAGGACAAGGGGTAATGGGTTGAAACTTAAACATGGGAAGTTTAGATTGGATCTGAGGAAGAAATTCTTTACTGTAGGGGTGGTGAGGCACTGGAATGTGTTGCCCAGGGAAGTTGTGAATGCTCCATTGCTGGCGGTGTTCACTGCCGGGTTGGACATATCCTTGAGTGGCATTGTTTAGTGAGAGGTGTCCCTGCCCATGGCGGGGGTGGTGGAACTAGATGATCTTAAGGTCCTTTCCAATCCTAACTATTCTATGATTCTATGATTCTATGATGGTGGAGGGATACTTGGTTTGACTCACAAGATCAGCAATCCCTTCTACAGAATGTTCCGTTTTTTATTGTTCAGCCCACTCTCCTGTTGTTTCAGTTGTTTTCATGGCTGCTGTTCCTGATTCCTTCTTCCAACATTTGGTAAAGCAACAGATGTGAATGTATTTCAGCTGAAAACAAAACTGTGATGCTGCAGTACTGTTGGTAGTACTGCAGAAACTGTGCTGTTAAAAAGCAGTGACATAATCTAGTAAACCTGGGAATAGGAATTCTTTTCCTTGTTAATCCTGCTTCTAACAACTGTAGGTATTACTTAATATTATGGGTATATTTTCAGATAGAGGCATGATTTTTCCACTGAATTGTGCTAATTTGTTTCTGTGACCTTCATGTAAAAGGTAACCCTTATTTGCTTTGTTAACTTGGGTAATATAAAGTCTGTTGAGGGGGAGTAATAAAGAGAGAAAAATAAGCAGAAAGGAAGCACCTGTACTTCTTTTTCTTCCTTTTCTTTTTTTTTTTTTAAAGTTTAAGGTATTTTTATTTAGAGCCAGTGTTCTGTTGTTGTAGCCAGGTTAATAAATCAGGAACTTTGATGTGTGCAGAGGAGTATGGATTCTTTGAGCCTCATGAAGTTGGTCATAAATTTTGTGGGTTAGGAAGGTTGTTCAAGATCCAAGTGTTAAAGCTGGAACGGGGCAGTGGAAACACATTGAATCTACAGTTACACAGAGTGAAACCTTCTCAGACTTATGAACTGTTAGTTCTTGATCACAGGTTGGTGTAAGTAAACATGTTTACATCCAGTGCCTCATGCATCTAGGTAAGCGGTACTGAGTTTAATGTGGAATACTACTTCAACAGTTGTTAATAGCTTTCCAGATTTAATAAAAGTATGTCACAAGATGACTTTGCTTGTTGCTACCTAGAGATGTAGTAAAATTATTTTGACATACTTCATGTTTTTGCATGTGGCAACATTTTAGATATTTCTTTGATTTATAAGTCTATTTTATACATGATCTGCATGTAAAGTGTCACATACTGAAAGCCCTCCTCCCCCCTCAGGAAGTTTCAAAGAAAATGAAACCAGTTTTAAATAGAGGCTTGCACACACATACATGATGCCCTAACTGATGCAAGACTCCATTGCTTGTCCTTGCATGCAGAGGTGAGAACAGGCAGCTTGCAACAGATTTTGGTCACATTGTTGGCAGGTGAAGAAGCTCAGGATCTGGATGGTCAAGTGACCAAGGTTGGAGCTCCTGTTCCTGGCAAGGCAACTGCCATCGCATAGGTGAAACTAATCTTAGGGGTGGCAGTGTGTTAAACTGTTGTAAGACGGATAACCAGAATAGTTTGATAGCTCTAAAATCTTTCTTAAGCTGCTAGATATTTTTGCTGCTGGTACAGAGTTACAGGTAAAAGATTATACCCAAGTGTGATCCAGTAAAAATCAGTCCCACCTGCTCTTAATCAAAGGTGCTGTTACAGGTTATGGCAAAAGGTGTGGATATTTTGACATTCTTCTGGTAAACTTTGGGAATGAAACCAAGTGCCTTCAAAGCATGAGAGATGTACACATAAGTGCTTTCAGGGTATGCAGTGATGCCTTGGCATCATATTTTGCATATGTATGAGAAGGGAGGAATGTGTTTGAAACATTCTCAGTGCTGCTTCCACGAAGATATCAGTTCCTGTGACTACACATCACCCTTTGCATCAATCAGTAGTGTGAGAATCAGTGTACAGCTGGTGTTCAGTACCGTGGCAGGACAGTGGCAGGGTTGGCCTTTTTGGCAAGGAGTAGCGGTGGGTTTGCATTTTCCTTGGGCACAGAAAGTTGCAGAACTGGGTCCCCTGTGCCCTAGGTGCGTTCTTCATGCACTGGGCACCATGTGCTTGCTCAGTGGGAGGAGGAGGCTGTTGCCTTTACATATGTTCAAAAAAGCAGTGGGACATAGGGCCTCAAATTCCAGTAGATGCCATGTTATGTACTTCTCAGAACACCCGATTAAGAGCATGGAGTTTAATTGTTATAAGACGAACTCAAAATGCATTTGAATATGATTGCTTTATAGTAACATAAGCATCAATAAGCATGGAACAGGACCTCATACTTACCTGCTTCGTGGCATAACTGCATCTTTTTTCTTTATGTAAATACAGGCACTTCAGAAGGGACAAAAAGCCTCCAACATGGCTCTAGTATGACTTACATTTCTGGGCAAATACTCTCTAACTACTGAGAAGAAAGACTGTACATTTGATCTGAGGAGTGTGGTTTAGTTTTCATTGCATTATCTTTTGGTTGTTTTCTTCTTTGTGGCTTTGTAAGCCACAGCAGTAGATTGCAGCCAAAATATAAAAATTGGGTCTTTTCCACATGTAGGGGACTCTCCTGTGTAATATTCACATAACTTGTCAAGTTAGACACTTGTTCCATTGGTAAACGAAGTACCATATATAGCTCTGTCCTGTCTGGAGGGGTTTCCAAACTCTACCAGTCCTTACATACAACAGAATAATATTCATGAAATGCTTCTGGAAATAAGTTTTAGGAGGTTGTTTGGTGACTTTGGTTTGCTCACTGTGGGTTTTTTTGTTGTATTTGTTTTTTGGTTGTACTTCACAGCCAGGTAACATCCAATGAGTTGTGCTGAACGTTCACATATTCGCAAAGCATGTGTGAGGACTCCTTTTGAATTGGTTCTATCAGATGATAAATATAGAATGCACGTTTTAACTGTCACTAGAAGGCTGTAAGCTGTCAATATCAACATTTATATTTCATGTAATGTTTCATCCCTGGAGATTAAAGTGCTTTGAGGGAAAAAAGCTGTATCTAAATGTATCTACAGAGTGATCATAGAATCATAGAACAGTTAGGATTGGAAAGGACCTTAAGATCATCTAGTTCCAACCCCCTGCCATGGGCAGGGACACCTCCCACTAAACAATGTCACCCAAGGCTCTGTCCAATCTGGCCTTGAACACCGCCAGCAATGGAGCATTCACAACTTCCCTGGGCAACCCATTCCAGTGCCTCACCACCTGCACAGTAAAAAACTTCCTCCTTATATCCAATCTAAACTTCCCCTTTTTAAGTTTGAGCCCTTATCCCTTGTATGAAGAATTGTTTTTAATGAAACATATGCAGTAACCCTCACTCACATTTCACATTCAATTCTATGTTTTCAGCATGGAACAATACAATTGGACAAATTTAGCTTTTAGAAGTTATTTCCATAGGACACTACTTAACATGTAAACTTTTAATTCTTCTGACCTTGTCATTGTTTGGCACTAGAAAAAGTGGTAAGCTTAGGAAGGGCTGAGGCTTGTCTATGAAGGCAGCTGTTCTTTAAAAGTCACTGCCCTTCCGATTATTTTATACCATGTTAAGCTTAAGAGAGGACAAAGCTGAAATATATATTACACAAGGAGATGCAGGAGATGCTTCACTGGAACAGAACACCTATCCTATGCCCTCGACATTCAGTGTATTGCTGGTAGCCACACAAATCTGTTTTCTTATATTCTTTGAAATCTCTTTAAAAATCTTAGTTAAGCTACTGCCTACTAAGACACTAGCAAATATTTTTGTACCATTTATGAATACGCATCACAGCTGAGACTGCTCTTACTAAAAGACTTTTCAAACAAAAATTTTAAGTATTTTAATTGCTTCTACCTAGTGTACCTCACTAAAAGTCTCCTTAGCTGAAGCTGTGGCTCACTTACAATAACCCACACACGCAAAGGTCAGTTTAATAACCCTGAAGCAGGTGGGGACATGGAATACAAGCAATGAGCAACAACCACCAGGAAATAGAAGTGACTCAATGCAAGTGCATTGGCTTCTACTTAGTTTTCTGCATGAAAAACATCTGCTGAATTTAAACTATAATTTTATCCCCTTCATAAATAATCCAGTGAATCCTTTATACTGAATTGCAGGATTCCTAACAGTGATGTTAATGGTCTCTGTAAACAAATATGTGGTTTATTTTGTGACTTGCCTAAAATCACAAAGCAAATTTGAGGCAAAGATAAAGTCCAAGCACCAATCGCATTGTAGATACTGAGACTAGCTACTTATCTATGTATTTATATATAACTTCATTGCTTCTTCTTCAACACCAGCAGCTTCCTGGCAGTTTGCAGTACAAGTTGTGATAAACTTCATACTGTTTTCTTCTGAAAACACTGCCTGTTTTTCAAGAGCAGCCCTCCACCAAAGCCATATTGCATGCGAACAGCTGTGTTAGTCTGCCTTAGTCAGTAAGCTATCTAGGTATACTTTTCGATTGTAAACCATGTGGAACTGACGTGGGTATGGGGTTGTTCGTTAGTGTATCTGTTCCAGCATATTATTTCCTTTTAAAATCGTGACCTTACAGGAGACTTAGGACAGGGAAATGAGTGAAGTCCCTCTAAAGCTGTTACTGTCACCTTTCCTTATGAAAGGTTTCAGACAATTGCATCTAGATATGAATCGCAGTTGGTTACAATGAAGGTTGTCTTCTGCTCTGAAAAGCAGTCCTTGCACATGTATTTGTGCAAGTGCTTAGACCTGTAAGCTGCATCTGTGTGGGAAGTAGCAGATTGCCATCATCAAACTACCTGTGCAGCCCTGGTGTGTCCTGGAACTCTTGAAGCATTAGAGAAAGAGGGTTGTTCCAAAAGAGAGAGTTAAGTGTTTTCTTGGTCCAAAATTATTATAACCCTGGTCATGAGGGTATGGACTGGCTGTAGTGCATAAAGTCATAGAATAGTTAGGGTTGGAGAGGGCCTTAGGATCACAGAGTTCCAACCCTCTGCCAGGGGCAGGAACACCTCACACTAAACCATGTCAACCAAAACTCCATCCAGCCTGACCTTGAACAGTGCCAGGGATGGAGCATTCACACAACACTGCTTTCCCTTCCACTTGTTAAAAAAAAAAAAGGAGGAAAATAACAATAGAGGGTTGGTTTTGCATAGTGTATAGGGAGTTTTCTTCTCCAAACTTGTGAGGCAGGAGATATTCTCAGGTCTTTAACGTGATTTTCCAGCAATTTTGTACAGTGACTGGGATCTGCAATTGGTGCAGTTACACCAGAGCAAGACAGTGCTGTTGGAGTATGGCATTGCTCAAAAATGTCAGTTATACCATAACAGTTGAATATCTCTTGCTGTTGTCTTGGGTGTGGATCAGGGCTGCCTGAAGTCTTCCTTTAATACTTAATGAAGTTGAATGTATGACTGAGATGTTGAACTATCTGTTGCTAGTTAAACATACAGAACACTCAAATAATACTGTAGGGTTATAAAAATGCACAAAAGGGGAGGCAGAGGTGTTTGTTTTACCTCTAAAAGACTAGATAAAAATAAAAGCCAGGTAGTTCAACATGTAGTTAGGATAAATATCTCGTTTAAATAGTGTGAAGAGCAAAATGCTGTCACTTTTAGGGGTTGTTGGATGCACTTTGCTTTTTATGAAATCTACTGCTAAGGTTCATAGAACTGTTACAAGACTATTTGTTAAAGCAGTTTCTCTGACTCAGAGACAGTGATCTGGCAGCATTCAAAACTCTTTGCATTGCATTTCCGTGAGACTGTAGAGAATTTATCTTCCTCTTTGATATCAAACCAAAACAAAAATCACTACTAAAAAGAGTGAGCCTTTACAAACTCAATGAAATTTAGATTTTTCCAGCAATAAAAGGCCAGAATCTTATGAAAATGGAATTAAGTAATTTCACTATTTGTTTGGTCACATTAGTCAGAAGCTGATTAAGTTCAGTGCCTGATTTTTATCTCAGTGTTTGCATGCTCTCAAGTCTTGAACAAGAAAGCTAGAAGTGCTCAAACTTAAAGCTTATGTGGCAGTGCCAAATGTAATGAATCTTGAAAGTATATTTCAGTTTTGTTTCAGAGTTACATACTCGCTTCATCTGTTGTGAGTCAAATGTTAGTTTTTAGAAAGATCATTCAGATAGACTTCAGCATGAAGTGCTTGTCCAAGCATTGCCTGGCTTGCAGCGTGCTGAGATTGCCAAGGAGTGTTTTTGACAGTGAATGCAAGTGTGCTGTGTTTGACTTCAGGCTTTTACATTATGTGGAAACATGGCTTTTCCTCCCCACTGTGATAAATGTGGCTCAATTTATGTGCAAATTGGAATGTGCATGAGGGTAAAATAATCTTATGGTTTACATGTTTTGCATAAGAATCCTTTTTGAGCATTATCTAGGAGGAATGCTTCTGTTTGCAACTCGTATACAATTGATGATGCTCTTTAAGGAGCAGTTCTGCATCAGAAGTACACGCATTGACTTAAATAAGAGAAAAATCTTTTTATATGCTTAGTGTTTCTTTTGAGTGCAGTTGCTACTTCTCTCCATAATCCCAACTGGCACTGGGAGCTAGGGGAGTGAGTCAAGTTTGTAATCCACAAGAAAATGCAGAAATCTTCTACAGGCTGTCTTGAATGATGAAATATTTCTGGCTTCTTTTAAGACCTAGGGTTTTTAGGGTTTTTAGATGAAAGGAAGAACTCATCCAGAGCTTTATGTAGAGGACTCTGGAAGTGTATCTGAATTTATAACTAGAGAAGTCTTGTCTAATACCCTGTCCTTGCAGTAAGTCTGAGTGTCTTGAGCAGAACACTTGTTAAAGTCAAGATTTAATCAAAAACTTCCAAACATTAGTAAAGCTTAAGGTTCACTTAAATTTGGAATTCATAGAAAGAAATCACATGGAAACAAGCAGTAAGTAGAAAAAAGAATTATGGAGACCTGGTAGATCTTCAAAGCAATGATAACTCCAGAAGTCGGAATAAACCTAACACTAAACAGAAATTGTAATAACACACTAGCTTGGACAAGTGAGTTCTTTACTGAAAACAAAATAAGAAGAAGCATACTGAAGCAAGACAGCGTGGAGAGGAAACTGGAAAAGACAGGGCAAAAATTTGCAATACCTTTTAAGAGTTCTATATAAACACTTAACGTCTTCGAAAAATGAACCCATTGATAACTGATGTCTCAGTTAGTTGTCTCCTCTAGTTCATTAATACAGTCAAATCAGAGCTTAAATGGTGGAGACCGCTTTCTAACATTAAGGATGTGTTAATGCTCAGCACTTACAAACAGTAGGTCTGGTGCTGCATATATAAGAGTTTGCCTGGGCCTGGGAGATGTGCAGGTGGTCACTTGAGATTCCTGCTAGTCTTCCCTTTATTTTCTTTAATGATGCTTTGATCCTGCCAATGACTGGGAGGTCACTTCATGAAGCTTATGCAGGATTTTACTTTCCATCGTTCTGCACCTTTTATTTAATTTTATTCTTGTTTGTACAGATTTGTGGGTATAGCATTCATAGCTTTTATTGTTTTAAGTCATCTTGTGTGAACCATCAAAAATGATGTAAATGGCTCAAATTAGTTTTTAAGATTATTATTTTAAATTAAGGGGTAAATATTATACATACTAATTTTACTTGGATTGGAAAGAGCTGATTGAAACTTTGAATAGTTTTTTTAGGTGCGCATTCCTACACTTACTCTTTACTTTTACTGAACAGAATCCAAGAAGTTGAGCTTCTGGGCATACTAGAGAAAGAAAGCTTGGTTTTACTAGTAAAGACAGTTAAAGCCAACATTCAGTATCTCATCCTTACCTCAGCCAGATTCATTCCAAGTGTGCTTATCTTGCCTGGCTTCATCTCTGCATCCTTGGACAGTTTCTCTGCTTTCTTCCCAGGTTACCTGTTCTTATTCCATCTTATGTATACTCATTTTCCATGTCTGCATTTTGTCATGAGATCCTTGCTCATCCATGCAGGCTTTCTAGCATGTTTGCCTGACTTGTAGCTTTTTGGATATACTGCTCTTGAGCTGGGAGGGAGTTGTGCTACAATATCAGCAAGCTTTCATGGGGTCCTGTCCCTCCAGGGTCTCATACTACAGGGCCTCCAGAATCTTATACTATAGGACTCTTCCAAGCAGATCAAGGAAGTGGACAAAATCTGCTCTCATGAATACCAGGGTTGTGATCTTGCTTCTTGCTCTGCTCTCTGTGCTCAGGATCCTGAACTCTAATCACCTTATGGTCACTGCAGCCAAGGCTGCCTTTGACCTTCACATCCTTAATTCCTTGTTTGTAAGTATGAGGTCCAGGAAATCATCTCTCTTTATTGGCCTCCTCTGTTACTTTTGTCAGAGAGGTGTCATCAGTGCTCTCCAGGAGCCCTCTTAATAGCTTATACCATGCGATCTTCCATTGCAGCACTCCAAACATGTTATCTATCCTATCTTGTCTCCATCATCCCAACAAGATCACAGCACTCCATCTGCACATAGACCTTTTTATTATTCTAATTTTTTAACTCCTTCCTTTCAGTGTTTTAAGTTAACGAGAAGTTACATAGACCCTAAGTCTGATTTGCTCAGAAAACAATGCAGCACCTTTAATTCATCTGGTTGTAGATTATTTATAATCATTAAAAAAACTTCCAAAATGCATGAACTTTCAGATTGGTTTGCCAGGGAAAGATGTTAGACTTCAGCTTTTGTTTCTAGCTTCTGAGAATCAGTTTACATGATTGATGCTGGGTTTCAAAGGTTGTGTGACGTGCATAGACCTGGAATGTAATTCTTCTTAATACAGTTGAATAGCAGCAGTATGACTGGAGCTTTCGGATCTAGTTCTGCACTCATTAGTTTCCAGAAATCTCTTTCACATTTGTGCGCTTGAAAAATCTTTAATGAGGGTGTGCATACTCATATATACTGTTCATATAGAGAACAATTCACTGGATGGCTGCATGGAGGAGACGTAACTACTATTACTATTAAGGTTGCTTTCTTTTTCAAATGAAAGAATCTGCACATTAACTGTGTCATTGTCTCTGTGTTAGCAGTTTGATCTTCATCCCGTTTCCTTCGGCAAGCCTGCAATTATGTACTTTTTAAAACATACAGGATCAGATAAATGAAAGTTATTAAAAGAGGCATTGAGTTTTCATCTGACTTCTCTTTGCCTTGTTTTTGGGTACTTGTGGAATGTTGAAGGTGCTTGCCTTCTTCCTAGAGATTTGGTATGGATTTATAACTAAATGCTGACAGTGTCTAGTTTGGGATTGAGGTATAGATTGAGATTCACTCTGCAGTCCTTTCTTTTTGGAGAGCATTTTACATTCCCTTTTGCAATTTTGGGCACAGATTAGGAGAATGGAGAATTTGGTGACTTCACCCTCATCTTTACTGCTAGTGTGTGAAGAGAGAGAATTGCATGATTTTGTTTAAATGCGCATACCTCCATTTGCTGCCTCCATTGGGAGGTGGATTGTACTGTCCAAGATCAAGATTTTTGTAGAATTTCCCAGCTGCACATATCATTGAGGAACAATTTCTGGTTGGAAGCTGCTTTGTTCATGAAGCTTGTGTTACATTTTTGGTGATAATTTGTACAAGCAATCAAACAAATGTGTAGAATAAGATCAATCCCCTCTGCTGGCCTGTTTTGTCCTTGTGCAGGTAGACCCTTGTCACAGCTAGTTTTGGTCACTGCTGTAAGTCAGAGTCACAGAAATTCTGCTGGGTCTGCTGTGGTCTCTTGGAAGATTAAGCTTCATTCCCCCATCTTCTTAACTGAGGTCTGACTGGTAGCTTCTCTTCTCACTGCAGTCTTCCCACTTACTGCTACCACTTTGTCACTCCTAGTGATTTACCCTAAAATCAGTTCCCTAAGCATATGCCACTGTTGTGCATCACAAGATATGAAAACTTCTCCTTCAGTGTGGGGGGTGCATGTGATCTGTTGTTAAAGAAATTCAAAGTATTAATGGCAAGAGGCAAATAAAATGGAGAGACTTTGCTTATGCTTTCATGCAGGGTTAAAACTTACAGAAAATAAAAATGGAAATTCACTTATTTAATGTTGTTTCAAGTATAATCCATCAGAAGTCAGTCACTCTTCACAAAGTTTTACTTTCCATATTCAAATTTTCTCCATGCCTTGAATTTTCCCACAGAATCCTCTATTTTCAGTTAGATGAACTATTACCAGCAGTAATCTGATTCAAAGAAGAGTGTGTGGTAATTTGTTTTGAGTTTTTGTTTTGGGATTTTTAATGTTCACTAAGTCAGAGTTTTGTTTGCTGTTGTCCTGGGTTCGTCTTAGACCATGACAGGTATCTAAATGCAAAGGCTTGTGGAAGGAATGTTGATTTCAGTTCTTGAACCTTTTTTTTTGTTCTGCATTTGAAACCAGGAGTACTGTCACATTCTCACAAAACTAGAGAATAGACTGAGTTAAAGCAACTTAATTGCATATGACAAAAATTAAACTTAATAGAACCATAGAACAGAATCACAGAACAGAAAGGACCTTAAGATCATCTAGTTCCAATCCCCCCATCATGGGCAGGGGCACCTCACACTATGCCATGTCACCCAAGGCTCTATCCAATCCAGCCTTGAACACTGCCAGGTATGGAGCTTTCACTTCTTTGGACAGTCCATTCCAGTGCCTCACCACCCTCACAGGGATTAGCTTCTTCCTTATGTCTGACATGAACTTCCCCTGTTTCAGTTTTAACCTGCTACCCCTTGTCCTCTCACTACAGTCCCTCATGAAGAGTCCCTCCCCAGCATCCCTATAGGCCCCCTT
>JASSUY010027788.1:18695-36624 GCA_032466535.1 Forpus xanthops | reverse complement strand
ACTGACAAAGATGTTGAACAAGACCGGTCCCAACACCGATCCCTGAGGGACACCACTCGTTACTGGTCTCCAGGTGGGCATTGAGCCATTGAGCTCAACTCTTTGCATGTGGCCATCCAGCCAGTTCTTTATTCACTGAGTGATGTCTCTCCAACTTGGAGACAAAAGATATGATGTGAGACAGTGTCAAAGGCTTTGCACAAGTCCAAGTAGATGACATCAGCTGCTCTGTCCCTGTCCATCAGTTCCATAGCCCCCCCATCACAGAAGGTCACCAAATTGGTCAGGCAGGATTTCCCCTTAGTGAAGCCATGCTGACTGTCACCAAACACCTTGTTGTTTTTTCATGTGCCTCAGCACGCCTTCCAAGACAATCTGCTCCAAGACTTTGCCAGGCACAGAGGTGAGGCTGACTGGTCTGTGGTTCCCCGCCTCATCCATTTTTCCCTTCTTGAAAATGAGGTTTATATTTCCCTTTTTCCAGTCACTGGGAACTTCACCTGACTGCCATGATTTTTCAAATATGATGGAGAGTGGTTTAGCAACTTCATCTGCCAGCTCCTTCAGGATGTTCTCATGGTCACATCAAAGCAACGAAGGAAGCTCTACTTGTTACTAGTGTTGTCATCTAGTTCTTACATAATCTCTTAGAAATTATTCAGTTCATACTTAGAGCATTCATAAGCATTTGCTGTCAGACTTTGTTGCCCAGGCAGAAGGAATCAAGGTTTCTTGAGAGACTGGACTGAAAACAAGGTAAGGAATCAAGAAGTTGATTAAACCAGTACTTAGCCATTTTTTCCCCCTTTAACAAGAAAAAAAAAAAAGGAACAAAACTAATGCTTTCAAAACAAGTATTCCTTTAATGTAGAAAAGGATTTTGGCCAGTGCTCATTTCTGTCTGAGGTTAGCAGTTGCCACTCCAATCCTGCACTTGTTCTAATCTTTTACGAGAGTAACGTTGGGCTGCTCTGAAAGCCTTGAAGGATAAAAGGATAAATGTCTTTGGTATCGATGGTTAATGAAAATTACTAATGGTAAAAGCATGACTTCTTGACACAATGCTATGTAAAGTTCTAGGAGGAAGAGAGAGGTTTGGAAAAAGAGAGAGAAACCCCTGGAAACTGGATGTTTTTTAAGTTTAATGTTAAAATTAGATTGTGTCCTCTTCTTACCAGATATCTTATTATGAATATATGTTGTTCAAAGCCAGGTTGGATGGGACTCTCAGCTGCTTGGTCTAGTGGGAGGTGGCTGTTCTTTTTTTGTTCAGTTCTTTATCATCTTCCAGGCAGACATTCTTAAATGCCACATAATTTTGAAATTCAACCATAAAAAAGCACTGGGCATGTTCTTGAGAGTCTTTGTGGTGGGTTGTTTTTTTTTTTTTCATATGGAGAACAATTAGTTCAAAAAAACCCAAATTATTCGGCAAAAAATGGTCATAGAAGAACAGTGATGTTCATCCATGAATTTAAAAAATAATAAAAGTGGAATATACTTTCCAAACTCTGAAGCTGTGGCTTTTTCAAAGCTACTGTAGAAGAAAAAAAGGGAAGATATAGCATTTTCTGTTATTTTCCTACTTTTAACTGCGAACACTTGTTCACACAGAGGCTCCCAGGAGAAATGGTTTTTAAGACAGCAACTCCAAGTGTGCTGCAGAGGTGGAATAATTAGGATATCCTGATTTTAATTTTCTGTTTTATGGTAATTATTCACTTGTTTCTGTTACCGGGAACTTTATTTTTTACTGGAATTTTAATTGACTGTTTTGAAAGCTGTGTTCATGTGACTGGTTGGAAGAGTTGGTGAGATTTCAAGAAAATTCTGGTCCCATGAAGATTTGCAGTTACTACTGTAGAGTCCCTGTTTTGAACATTTTGACCAGTTCTGTTGGTAATCTTACCAATTTGTGTGTAGGTAGCTGAAAAGAGTAAAGTTACAGAAGGGTTGCAAAGCGACCTCACTTGGTGGCTGGTCAACTGGGTAATGCTGTGAAGAATGTATCTTACAAAATGAAGGTGTAAGGTAGTTCTTCCCTTGTTTGCTCCTGAGTGCTCAGATAAACTAATTTTATAATGCTGGAGGTGTTGAGAAAAGTACCGGATAATACCAGACAGAATATATAGATAAGACAAAGAGAAAATTAGTGGGATTATTTTGTTTCCACTGAAATGGTTCAGGTTTGAAGTGATGAAGTGACAGAATAGGCTCTGCCGCTCCACCAAGGACAAGACTTCATTGCTAGATTTCTCTACTATGCAAATGTCAGGTTTTGTATTTTTCATAATTAGTTCATTCCTTATGACCACAGTATTTATATAGTTTATTCTTTCATGAGAGATCAGACTAAGCCTTTCCTCCCTTTCCATGCCAGTTTTCAGGTAGCAGAGGACAAAAAGCTTTCCAGTTTGTCTTTCAACTTCCCAGCACTTGGTGTAGAAAATAATGCTATTAGGAAGAGCATATGAGAGTTGTCTGTTACTTTGTGCTTATCTGAGCCCTTTCATGACTTCTAGGGAGATGGGGAGAGAATATGTCACTGGAAAAAGTTGAAGCCTTGGTAGCTTCTCTTGCTGTTGAATATGTGAAGCTCTTTCTTCCTCTGCTCACTCATCCTTTTGTAACACTGAGGCCTGGAAATAGCCCTTTTCTACATGGTCGTGAGATTTTGTGTCATTTCCAGCACACTTGTTAAACTACTAAATATACATTTATATTTTATATATCCAGTATGTATGCTCTTTCTTCAGAGAAAGAAGCAGTGATCGGTGAAGATGATAGCCTCTTAAACCATCACTTTTGCATTATTTGTTTAATACAACATGAGAAAGCACATGATGACAGCTGAATTCAAACCAGCAGCAGCTTTGTCCAGAACATTTAAGAGATTTCATCAAGGATATTCTCCAAATGTATACTCTTCATGAAAAATAAATTTTAGTTTAGAGATTTTAGTCTTTTAGTTTACTGTAACCTCTGTTAGCTTCATTAGGGTATTTTATTCTCTGATTCACTGTTTTCAGGACATGGAGGGGCAACATGAGTTACTAGTGTAACTCATTTTTTATTCCTTGTTTTTGTTACATGATTATTTAATACTGTTTCCACTAGACAATATGTATCAGTGTGGTTTCGGTTATGTGCTCTCTTTCCTATACTGTTTTGATTTTCATTTCATATGTTTATTTTTCTTGAAATCATCTCTTATAAACACATGGTTTATAAGGTTCTGTAGACATTTTATTTTATACTTGCTATGTTTACATTTTACTTTTATGCTTGAGTGCAGAAGTCACTGTGAAATACAGATGAAGATGTGTTTTATGCTATACAGTAATTGTTGAGTTGTCAGTGTTGTGATTTTCTTTTTTTAATGCTTACTACTCACGTAGCAGGTGCAAATCTGCACTACTATTGCCAACTTTCTTACAAGTAATCCTGTATGTTGCTGAACACTTGCATATCTAGATGTGAGAGAGCAGTTCATTATAAATTGCCGATAAGACTTTACTGGCTTATATAACAGCATGTGTTATTAAGTAAACCAAATACATTTGACTTCTTCAGCATCTATCAAGAGCACAGTATAGCTATAGGGTATTGATAGCGGCTTGCCTGCAGATTGTCTGAATTTTAAAGTGACGCAGCACTGATGGTCCAGTTCTCTTCAGAGTCGTAAAATAATCTTTTATTTTTCATTTTTTCACAAGAAAACATAGCTAAGAACCTGACCAAAAATTACAAATCAGTCACTGATTTGCCGACAACATCAAGCTGTGGGAAGGGATGCCATCCAGAGGAGCATTGACCTACTTGAGAGGTGGCCAGTGCCAACCTCATGAAGATAACAATGTGGAGTTCAAGGTCCTGCCTGTTGGTCGGGGCAGTCCCAGACACAGCTACATGCTGGGTGAAGAAGTGATTTAGAGCATGAATTTTTAGTTCATGAGAAAGGGGGTCCTTAAGACAGTACCAGGAAATGTGTGACAACGGCTTGAGGAACAGAGCTATTTCACAGTCTCACAATTGTAGGTACTGAATAAATATGTGATGTAATGATGCAAATACAATTTTCCACAAATATGATCTTTTTTTTTTTCCAGTGAAGGAAGTCATGCACTGGTCTTGCCTCAGCCTGTAAGTGTGGGGAAACTAGTACTCTTTCTTGGTAAGCAGATGGACTTGGCAGATTTGTCATCTTGCTCTCTTTGGAAGCTGTTGTTTCATTGGGAATAGTTACAGATGAAATATTGCATGCTCCTGTAGCTGCAGCATGTATGCAACTCTGCCCATGGCCAAGTTCTCCAAAGTGGACATCCATATTTTTATTTTTAAAAGTGCAGGATAAACAACACTTTTAAATAGATCACTTGAGCACACCTAAGACTAGAGGAAGGACTCAGAACTTCCATTTCTTCAGTTTTATAAAATCTTTATGTTTTGGCATTATTTAAGTAACTAAACTACCACACAGTAAATTTGCATATTATCTTTAAAATTAATTTGCATAAATACTGTAAAACTCAATAAGACACTTGAACAATAAAATATCCAAATATCCCTTACAAATGTGGTGAATATAAAAAGATATGTAGTTCAGTGGGACAATCTGCCCTATCAACTTGCAGTACTAATCTTGCAGATAGAGAAAGTGAAGCTTTGTGTTTTGGTTAAGTGTAACTCCCAATAACAGAAAATTTCAATTTGCTGGATATCTGGCTAGCAAAGGTAAGTTCCTTCAGGAAACTCTTTAAAAGTGGCTATGATTATATTAAAAGACATTGTCTACCCCTTTGCTTCTCTTTATTTCCCAATTGTTTTCTCTGTTACTTTGCAGAACTCGGGCAATTCTTCTTAATCGACTGGTTTTGACTTCTCATTGCCCCTTTTATTACCATATTTCGAAGTTTCATCAGTTCAACTTTGAAATAAAGTATATATAATATATAGATCATAGAATCCCAAATTGGTTTGGGTTGGAGGGGACCTTAAAGCTGATCCAGTGCCAATCCCTTGCCACAGACTGGGATACTTTCCACTAGACTGGGTTGCTCAATGCTCCATCCAGTCTATTATCTTCATTCTGCTGTAATGCTCTATCAGCTAAACTCTTTCTGCAGGCCTTTTCCTTTTCTTTTTTTTCCTTTTTCATTTTCCACACTTGCTGGATGAATTGTATCTTTATGGCCAACTGAAATTTTCCATGTATCTTTTGGCTGTTCTCTCTCAGCTTTTTTCAGGGCACCTATATCTGTCTCTCTTCTCTCTATAACTCCCCCGCCTAAAAAGAGGAGTTATCTGCAAGTAGTAGTCTGGATGCACAGTTAACTTATCCCTTAGGCTTTTCTGTGAAGCATTGTTTCACCAGCTGCTCTTCCTGTGCTATACAGGCTAGCTTCTTAACCACCTTGGTAACCCTCCATTGAGCTGTCTTCAGCACGTTGAGTTCTCCTGTACAGGGAGGCCTCAAAGCTGGGGTTCAAGGTGTGATCATGGGACAGTCAGCTAAAGGAAAATAAGCGCTTTCCTTTATCTCTGGCTTCATCGCTTGTCAAAACAGCTCAATGAGGAATCAACCTCTGTTTCTGCAGGGGCTCACTGCTGACTCCACTGGGAGTCAGCATTTTGAGGCGTTCTGTCACTTATTGTAGTCAATAGCTGCTGTCATGGATTTCTAAATTAATTGTTTTGTTGGTTTCAGCTAGTGTTAAGGCTTTCACCAACCAAGTGAGCAGGAAACTATCCACACCTATGCATGGCTCTGTCATTTGATGTAAACGATTGAATGATTTGGCTGCAGAGTGTTCATCTTGAGAAGCAGAAGCTTGTAAAATATTTGAATAGGTGACAGGCCGTGTATATAACTTTGTTCTCAAAGCTCCAAATACCGAATGCCTTCTAATTTGAAGTCCTGGCTGTAGTCAGAAGATTTCGCAGGCATAGGTCACCAACCTTTGAAATCAAAGGCTGAAAGATTATGGAGGCAGACAGCTGGAATCATTGCAGCAGAAAATGTTTAATCTTTTGACGTCCCTAAAAAATTCTGAGTAAGATGATTTTTTTTGTATTACCTGAAGTTGAATCGAAGCAGTTGGTTAGCTGTAGTGTTACAGTATTAGTTTAGAAGCAGGGCACAAAGTCCATTTCGTGAATTTAGTTTATTTGGGAAGTTCTGGATCTCTTTTTATGGTAAAGTAGAAATGTAGTTCTCAGTGGAAGCCAAATTTCATATAAGGCAGTAAAGTAATTGCACTTACATAAAGAAAACAAAAAGAGAGAAAGAACAGAGCTGATTCCTCTTTTTCTTTTCTACAATATGTTCCTTCTACTTTCACTATTTTACCTGAAGGAATATAAAAGCAGAATAGTCAGTACAGCTGCAGAGCTTTCAGTTGAAGCCAAGGAAGAATGCAGAAATGTTAGTGTATCAAAGGAATGTTTATATTGAATTGCTTCACAACAAACATTTTCTAAGAACTTGGTTTTCCCCTTGTTTATAGCGGTTGAACTCCTTTAAAATACTGAATACATAAAAGTTATTCCCTAGGCTTCTGTCTTCTCTTTGTCTCTCCCTTGTATAATAGCATCTTTTTCCTTTTTTGGTTCTTTTTTGTTTTGTTTTGTTTTGGGTTTTTTTTTACCTCTTTTCACTGTTGTTTTCTAGGCAGAGACAACTTACCCTTGGATTATCGGTTTGTAGCTCTCCTTGTCCCTTATGATAAGGATTTTACTGTGTCCTTTGCATTCTTTTATTTAAGCAACACAAATTGAAACTGTTGTGGAATTGAAAGTAGATGATCGTTGTAGGTGCCTTCCAGCTGAAATTATTCTATTCCTTTCTAAATATCTTTTAGTGAGATTAGGAAGCTCTTCCCTGCCTGTTTCTCTTCAGTAGTGGCAGTTTTCTGGTGCTGAAGCTCCTAATATCAAGAAGTCTTACACTCTTTCGTAATATCCAAGGCATTTTAATACTGTCTTGTAATACAGAAGCAGAGTGTGCAAATTAGTTGTTACCTTTTACTCACTGAAGTCCTGGGCAGCCCCAGGGTTGGAGATTCCCATGTGGTACTTTTAGGCAGCCTTGGAAATGCAGTAGCTCGTGAAAAGACCCGGCTCTGTAGCCACCTTGTTGTTAGTCTTTCTTTTGCCTCCTCTGTGAAAATGCTTCTGTCCCCTCTGGGGGGACATAAGAGCCTTGGAAGGATGTAGTGTCTTCTGTAAGGACCTGATTGAGACAATCTCCCCCTGGTCAGAATGGGGCATTTAGGCTGTTGAAAAGGCAACCTGCTACTTCTGTGGATGTGAGGATTGGAAAAGGTCCATAGCTGTGTTCTTAACAGCACTGCCAGGACTGTGTCATTACAAATAATAAAAAAAAAGTAAATAAATCCAGGTATGAAACAAAACCCTCTAAAGGCAACTTTGCCTCTTTATTTGGAAGACACTTATTTTCCTACACACTTGAAGTGTTCTGCATGACTCATGAAGAACTGAAAGAAGACATCTGTAAAAATAAATTATTAGAGAAGAATGTTCAGGTTTTGCAAATCACAGTTTGTTACTGCTTCGTCTGCTGATGCTTAGAAATGGTTGTCAGCTGAACATTGTTGTCTTCAGAATCAAGGTATCATCGGGGGTTTTGTTGAAGTGTACTTGAAAAGAGCCTGTGTATGTTTTCACTTTTTCTTTGTTTAGGGATATGTTTCTTTCAAATAGATTGTTGGCCCTGGCAATTTATCTAGAGGTTCTGCTCTTCTGCCTCTGATTCTCTTTATTTTGCACTAATCTGTTATTTGTGATGGAAAACAAGGTGGAGCAGAAAAAAGGAGGCACTGGAAATGGCCTTTCTACTTGTGCTAATTTCATATTAATTACTGTTCTTTACATAAATAGCTATCAACAATATGATATAATCTCTAGAAGAATAAGATAGTTTTTTTTTAGGTGGACCTCAAATGCTAAGTAAATTTTGCACGTGTATATATTTGTAAAAATAACTGATTTCATGTTTTGCATAAGGTTTTGTTAACTTGACTTTAGAGGTGTTCAGCCCCATTACCTTCAAAGAAGGTAACTAGTTTTTTAGGGGTGCTGTCAGCAAGAGTCATCAGTATTTAGCCTATTTGTGGATATAAATAAGCAGTATAAATTCAGGAGAATGCTCTAAAGTTTTACCGTAGCACCAGGCAAAATTTTGGACCCATTTTTGCTATCTTAGCGAGCTGTGATAGAAAGGCAGAGTTTGGCAGTCCGTTTGATGTAAAGCTTTGCCAATATGATGGGATAAATAAAACAGCAGACATTAGGAAGTAGTTTGGAGTCCTGTTAGTAGCTGTCTCATTCTGTCTCTGTCAGTGCAATCCCTCATTAGGGGTAGCTGTTAGGATGACAGCATGCTGCCTCCAGTAGCTGATAGTATGTAGATAAGAGGTAGAGTTCTCTATTGGGCATTGTGGCTGAGGACCAGCATTCAGAAAACACACCAAATGAAACCTAATAGACTTTAGGCTAGCAAATCTCAAGGACTGAAGTATCCTTATTTCTGAAGTCCTGATGTGTTTGAACCATCTCCTGTGTATTAATAGCTTGGTATTCACTAGATGTTATTCTGCATATTAATTGACATTTTCCCAAGTTGGCATCATTCTCTTGCCTTTTGATTTTGGTCCTTATGTCCACACATTGGTGCTGGGTGGTCAAAATGGGCTTTTTAAGTCAAGTTTAACTTTTTCTGAGCGCTCCTTCAGGCAAACTGGATGGTATTCATGTTGAATTATGTTAATGCTGATACATTTGGAAAATCTAAAGGGTGGTGTAAGTTATTTTCTCTTTTACCACAAAAAATCCAAACTTTGTCACATGATCCATCACTGTGCATGTGCCAATGAAATTTCCAGGACCAAATTACATGCTTTTCTGGGCAGGCCCAAAATGATTCATCTCTGGGAATCTGAACTGCAGGGGCAGTATTATGTTAAAAAAATATCATTGCTTATGGTAGGTTAAGCACATAATGTAACTTTCACAGTTTATAAATATGTCTGAGAGAACACAAATAGAATAACTTAAAGGAATCCCAGTTTGGGAAATCAAGCTTATTTGCTTTCACTGGAGCCTTCAAGCTCCTGTTGTGTGATTTGGGCAAGAGGTTGGAAGGCTGTTAGGGTAGAGCATATAGGTGGTTTCTGACTTGCTGTTGTGTGCCTCTCTTACCACCTTTCAGGCTTTTCAGGAGAGATGCTGGAATAGAGGGTCTTGTTAATTGTTATGGGTGAGTTGTGACTGATGGAGATGAAGTATGAAGTGCTTTGGTTATCAGAGGGTTGTCAGCATTAGTGAAGCACATGCTCAGCCATTGAGTGTGTTGATCAGTGGCAAGAGTGAACAGGGAAACAATTGTTGTCTTCTCTGGGGAGTTACGAAACTCAGCCCTTTTAGAAAAGGTTCTGTCTGAGCAGCAGAGGACCTATACCTGGAAGTGTTCAAGGCCAGGTTGAACAGGGCTTGGAGCAACCGGGTCTAGTGGAAGGTATCCCTGCTCATTGCAGGGGATTGGAACTAGATGGCATTTAGGATCCCTTACAACCCAAACCTGTGATTCTATGATACCATTGCATAACTTAGAAAAAGCCTGTCTTTAACAAAAATGAAAAATTGAAAAAATGAACTCAAGCAGGTATACGAGTCTAGCTGTTGAAAGAAATGAGTTAATTGCAAATGGTGAATTTTGCAATCTCACTAGTGCCAGCTATGCATACTATTATATTTATCTTTTTTCACTTCCTTACAAATTAAAGCATTTTTCTTCTGCCTCCTTTTTTGAACTAAGATGCTTAGAAATGGTTTCCAAGTCCTAAAATGGAAGTAGTAATTTTAAAAAGGCCAATACTTACTTACCTACAGGAAACCTTTCCATGGTTGTAAGTTTACCTCTGATTTTGTGCTGAATGTGACTCCTCTGCATTTAAAGATACAGAATGCATAAGAACATTAACAAGTCTAAAAGCAGTGCTCTGAGAGTGAGAAGCCAGTTTTGCAGTGGTAGAGAAAATTACTAAGTAGCATAATTAGAAAAGTAAGCAAACTTCTAAGCATGTAAGAACTTTTGCAAATGTGAAATACAAGCTGCAAACTTCAAATGTAAATTAAGGAACTGTTGTGAGATTAATAACATCTATTAAACATGGTCCATTATCTTTTCTTTGAGATGACCTAATAGGTTTAGCTGAATTTGAAATTAATCGGGGTCATCTTGGTGCTTGATAACTGCTATTCCACTGTGGTTAGAAGCAGTTGCAATTTTATGCTGTGCTACTGCAAAGCAATGCTCACACTTGTTTTATAAGAGGAAAGCTTGATGTTAAGGAATGTAATTCACACAATATTGAAGGCCTCTTGAATGTCTCTTTTCTTTGAGCGCCTCAGTAGTCCTCTCAAGGTGTGGGACTCCTACTATTAAATGGAGGCTCTGTGCATTGCACTGTGTTTATGTGCTAAGTCGAGTTAATGTGCTAAATGCTAACCTAAAAGTTAGGTTGAAATTTATTTAGATTGCTTGTTTCAATTTCTAGGTATGAAATCAAATGTCTGTGTGTTGATCAGTGTTAGTATTTGAGCAGGGTATGTTTCGCTTTCAGAGAACTTTCTGTTATATTTTCTGTAACTGCAACAATTGCAGTGTCTGCTGAGAGCTGTTCTTTGAAGAATACCCAAACTATTTTTTGATGCATATTTGAATTTAATAGATATGAATTGTTTTGCCTGTCCTGCACTCCAGAATGTTCCCCAAAGGCATCTTCTCTTTTGTAAACATGTTTATTTTTTCCCCTCTGCCCCATCGTCTTCTTTAGTAAACAATGAATTCTCTGTTACTGAATATTCTAATAGATAAACAGTATAGTAGCATCAACTGTCATTTTTTTTCTTTTTAATGTTTGATAATGGTATAGCTGCAGAAAAAAAAAGCCCGTTTCCTCAGGCATTTGACATGGTGAGACATTCCAGCAATTTTGCTTTGCTCTCATCCTGTTATAAACTGGTTCTGTTTGATGTGACAGCAATATTCTGTATAAAAAATGTGTTTAATTCAAACCTTGCCAAGCGAGGAGAGGAGCATAAGCTTTTATATTTTAGACTGTACTACAAATTCTTTCTGGAGTCCAATGTATTTTCTTGGGCTTTTGCATGCATTCACTATCCACAGGCTTCAGACCATGAAGATACCTTGATCCTGCATTGTTAATTTCTTTTTTAGCAGGATGCTAAAAATACACAACTTTGAAAATATTTTGAGACCAAATTTTGGGTGCATTTGTGGTCCCCAGTTGGTGTATTACTCTGCATTAATAAGATGATTTAATATAGTCTGTGATACTGATTTTGTGAGATCCTGCAACTTAACGGTGGTTGTACCTTCCGGTTAAAAATAAATAAATAATGGCAAGCTCTCCAGGTATTTTGAGTTAAATTAGTGAAACAATTCCTTATTTAACATGATGTTTATTAAGAGAAACCAGACACTTATTTTTAAATTTAAGAAATAAATATGGTAGCTGAGCTTGTGGCAGTAACACAAAACCAGCCCTGCCTCCCTGTAGACCATAGTGACTGCCACCTTGGGTTTTCAAAGTTCTGTATCTTCTTGTTGTAGGCTTCCCTGCTACCCAGGAATGGTGGAACTTGTTTATGTGAAAGTTTGTATGACCTGTGCTAAGTGGGAGATCAGACTATGGTCTTTTCTAAAGTCTGCATCTTAATATGCTTCATAGGTTCGGCAGGATGCTTCATTAGCATTTACGATATAGTGGCAAACATAAATTCAGTCCTTGTAGCTGCATTCACCTCCAGGGAAAGGGCATTTTCAGGGGAACTTTTGTCACTCTGATTTCTCATGTGAGTGTGTATGTACGTATGTATACTAAGACATGCACTGTTCAGAGTCATAGGATGGTTTGGGTTGGGAGGGACCTTAACACTCATCCAGTTACAACCTCTGTCACGGGCTGGGGCACCTTCCACTAGACCATGTTGCTTCAAGCCCCGTCCAACCTGACACAGTTCTGCAGCCTCTATTAAACCTGTTGCAAATTACATCTTTTTCTGCCACAGGCACTGAGCTGGTTCGAAGGGTGTTCCAACTTTCTGTGAGAGGAAATGTAGTGGATATTATGAAAAGTGACAAGGGTTCAAATGTATTTGCATTTGAAATGGGCGTATAAAAATTATGGTCTGTATGAGCAATTCTGTGATTTCGTGAAGTTGTAACACATTAACAGTGACATTCTCAGTCTGTTAAAAGGCATTATTCATGAAAAGAAAAAATAACTTACAGTAATGCTGTCATCTAAATCAGGTGCAAAGATGACTATAGAAGAATTGACTCGTGTTTGTTGAAAGGATATCATTTTCTCTTTAAATCACAGGCTTTGAAAGAGCACTGGCATTTTTTTTCATATATTTAACCTTTAGAGTTTTTAAGTGCTTTAGCAATGATCTCAACTTCTCCCCTGTACTTTAGGAAAATTATAAAATTATAGATTTTAAAAATAGCAGCGTACACCTCCACAGCATTTCTCAAGCCACATTGAGCTGTCTGTGTGGGCCTTGTGTTCAGGTAACTGACTGGAGTTTGGTACAAAGGTTGCTGGAGGAGGCTAAAGAAAGCCATCTAATTAACAGGCTTTTCATTGTATCTTGCTTTAAGCAGCCTTCATCACATGCTAAATCTCATCAGTCACTGAAAGCTAAAAGGGAGCTACACTGCAGTTGGTAGTGAAAAAAAAATCTCTCCTTTCTTCAGCATCACCAAGTGTAGTGATCAGCAGAGAAATTCTTCAAGCGAGCAGGAACTGCCAACACATGATGAATATGGATTTCATATGTGGCCTACAAGCAACAAAATCGCATCTTGGTTTATTTCAGTGAGTGCAAGTAGATGTGTCAGAACAAAAACTGAATTGCCCTTTCATAGGGGCAAGCTAGAAACTGTGGTTAAGGAGAACCTTCTGTTCCTTCAAATGTCACTGCTCATTGATGCTTCTGGGTTTCATATCAACATACTATGTGCCCCGTGTCTGTGTGTGTTTGTAACCTCAGACATAAAGTCATCCATTTCTCTGTCTTGCCCAGAAGCATTTAGGAGAGAAATGCATGTGGATCTGCTTCTGAATAGTATTATGTGATATTCAGGCTTGGTTCTGTCACCAGTATGGGCTTTATGCAACAGATGTGTCAGTTATAAAGGTTCAGTTTTAAAAAGCTTAGGAGTTATGCTGGATTTTCACAGTGAAAAGTAGGCCTGTTTAAAAGACAAATTATAAAAGAAAAAAAAAAAAACCAGTTGTCTTGGGTTCTGAGCTTGTTTCTCCATTGTCATGGGTTCAGCACTAGCAGTCTTTTCTCTGTAGTAGCTGGTGCAACGCTGTGGTTTTGATTTGGGGCCTGGGAACTGCGCTGATAAACACCAGTGTTTTCAGTTACTGCTTGGTAATGTTTTGATCTGACCAAGGACTGAGTCTCGTGCTCTGCCAAGGAGGAGAGGAAGCCATAAGGAAGCAGAGACAGGACATCTGACCCACCCTGACCAAAGAGGTATTCCATACCACAGGCACATCATGGCCAGGATGTAAAAACAGAAGGCAGAGACCCGGAAGGATGGGGGTGCGCTGCTTGGTCGGGCTGGGTATCAGTGGTGATTGTATTCTTTTCCCTTGTATTTGCCTTGTCATTATTATTATTGGTGGTAGCAGTAGTGATTTGTGTTATACCGTAGTTACTAAATTGTTCTTAGCTCAGACTGTGGGAGTTGTGTTTTTTCGTTTCTCCTTCCCATCCCTCCGGGTGCAGGGGGGAAGAAGAAGGGGGAAGTGAGTGAGCAAAACTGCATGGCTAACTGGACTTAAACCATGACAACCATGTAAAGATTTTATCTTGATCCAGATGGAGTCTGCCTAATGGCACATGAAGCCAGTGTGTTTAGTGGTATTTAGCAAGATTTTCTATTCTATTTCTTTCATAGCAGTTCATACACAAGAGTAGCATTATCTGGACTGAATGGAGGATCCTGACAACTTTGGTTCTGAAAAATGGAAATCTTGTCTGGTTGAGGTTTTTTGGAGGAACTTGGCTGTACACTAAGCACTCTTACTGTGTGTTCTAACACTTCTTGTGCACCATGTTTTTGAATAATGAGATGACCGTGGAAATAGCTGTCTTTTTTAATTAATGACATGATTAATTAGAAGAAATAAATGCTTTCATAAGATAATTAATTGGTGTAACAGTTAGTAATGCCAGATGTTATGATCACTTTAGGGCTTCAGATCCCAGATATTAACTTTTATAGGCAGTATTTTTAAAGCAGTAGTAAAATAAGTGCACCTTCTCTCAAACTTACGTTAAGACTCAGAAATAATCCCTAAGGATTTCAGATAACCTTCTGGCAGAGTAAAAACTAACTGCCTACATACAGAGTTCTTAACAATAAAAGTACATGTTGGATTGAATTCCCTCAAGACTAATCTTGGTTATTGATCTGCAGGATAGGTGCTGCGTACATCAGAATAGTTTCAGGTAACTACTAGTGCACATATCCTGCAATCTGATGGACATTGTTCTCAAGCATCTGTACTCGTGATGCATGTGACTCAGTCTGTTGAGTGCATTGTTTTACTTTTATTAGTGGGTAAAAGTGGATACTGATGGAAATAACCCTACAAGTTGCTGAAGCAAAAATGTTATTTTTATGTTGAAAGAAATGGATGAATGGGATCTTTGATGTAGTGTGCAATCTCGAGAGATGATTCAGAATCAGAAGATCTGAAATACTTGGACATTAAATATCTAAATATTTAAATGGATCACTGATGAGTATATGGCGCAGCTCAAGAAATCATTAAAATCAGTTTTGCTTTTATCCTGTCTGCTAGCTGCAGGCAGGAAATGTGCTAGAGGGAGGTCAGAAAGGATCTAAAAATTACTTCCTGTTAATATTAAGGAAAAATATGGTAACTGAAATGCATACAATCTGCCAGTTCTTTCCTGGTCACATCGTATTGTAGAAGACTTTAAAATAATTCTTATTTGTTGACAAGTAATGAGAGATGGATACAGTTTTGGGCCTCCTCTTGAGGTTTAAAAAGTGTCCATAACATTAGCATTCACCTAGGTGCTAAATACTGATACAGCGTGAAGAGAAAATGGCATGAAAAAGGTATTAATGAGTAAATGGTAAAATGAGCCATTGAAAGCTTGAAGTATCTGCTGACTTAATCAACTAAACCATTAAATGTATATTAGGAAGTATTAATAAAAATTGGAATTGTTTGAGGTCATTCTGCTGGTTGTGCATAAGGTCACAATTCCAATAATGTGAGGCAAATTAGTCTGGGCAACACTCCATCAGAGTAAAAGGGAGCTGCAGGAGCAGCACCAAAACACACACTGACTGCATTAAAGGGCGAAGTGAAGAGCAGTGTAAATGAGATACTGGTATCAAATGGAAATGGCTAATAAGGCAGCTAATGTAATATGAATTGCCAATAAGGTTTAAAGGCAGCAAGGCAGCCTTTAAAAAAAAAAAATAAATGAAATAAAATTAACAAAATGCTGCCACAAGCCAGTGGAAAGAGTCCTTACCTGTTACAGACAGATCATAAAAGGCTATGCAATAAAAACTGTATTTGGAATTAAACAGAAATCTTAAATCTACATAATGTGATGCTGTGCGAAGAATAGAAAGTTTAACTTGTGCATCAAAGGATGTTGTAGACAACTGTTAACCAGCTTGGAAAATTTAGACTCAGGATTTTATTTAGACCAGTTAAGCAGGAACTTGCACAGTATAGTGGCTTAGACTTTGTGATTTCTGTCTTTTGAAATTGTACCTTCACAATGGGAAAGGCTAGACCTACCAATCGCCTCCTTGACTAGTAGCTTTTCTGGACTGGACTCAGATTGATCTCTGCAGAGGGATGAGTGCATCTCCTCACATTCCAAGTGCTGTTGGCTTTCCCTCTGTATATATCTCTTTTGCATTAAACCTTTTGAAATAACATCTTCTTTTCTGTGGTAGTTTTACAGAAGATGGATGTTTTGCATGTGTAGACAGCATTTTTTTGGTTCATACACAGTTTGCCGCATCTTAATGCAACAGGAGTTTAAAATAAAGCCAAACCTATACAAGAATGTATATTTCAGTATTGGCATAATTAAAATATGCAGGTAATGCTTACCATTGCACTTTATTGCATGAATCTCAGACAGACAGCCTTAGGAAGGAACTCTTGTCAGCATTTGTTATATTTGAACTTGGCTGTGCAATGAGCCAGTGAGTACCTACCTGAACAGCAAAGCATATTTTCTACAATCTAAAGACTTGAAGAGTTTTGGCAATATTGTGCTGCACATACTCCTGAGCTAAGCTGGGCAAGTACTACTTAAGAATAATTGTGAAGCTTCATTTTTGTTTGGATTATTTTTTAGTGTTCAATGAGGTTTTCCAAATGCATGACTGGTGATTGTAAAGACCGTGATAAAGCATCAAGTAAATAAAATTGATTAGTGAATGTATGCCTATAATCTAGAAGATTTTTTTTTTCTTATTGTAGTAGTCAAGTTTTGTACATAAGACATGGAAATCGGAGTCAAACTTGGTTATCTTCCTGAAATGCCAAAGATCCTATTTTTTTTTCCAGAACTTTTAAAACTATTAATGATTTTTGAGTATTCAGGAATGCAAGTGCCGTGTAAATATCAGCAATCCAGTGTCCAAACATAGCATTCTATTAAAAAACAACAGGAATATTCAAATATCCATCTGGTTTAAATGCTGGCAAAATCCAGTGGTGATGATCCTGTCATGCAGAAGGGCTGTAGTGTGTTAGCTCAGAGAAGGGTGCTATGTAGAGCTCTGTTTGTTTCTTGATTTATTATTTTATGTTAGTGGTGATTATTACAGCTCCCTGCACGCAGAGAGTGAATTTTAAAATGAGAGATAGTGAGGGATCATGGCTGTTTTCCTTAAGCTGGATGCTTGAGTGTGGCTGTTCTTGCAAACAGGTGCACAAGCTTTCATATTCTCTACTACCTCATAGTATTTTTGAAGGCAGTGACTTGCCAGCAGAAATACAATTAATGTTATCTAGTCAGTGTCATAAATGACAGTAAAATGATGGATTGTGTCAATAGTGGCTTAATGATTTCTTTTTTTTTCCTTACCCAAACACAATACAAGGGACATTCTGATTCCTCTAAGCAGACAGTTTTAGAACAAATTATAAAAAGATGGCTGAGGCTTATCCCAAATTCATAGCAGTAGGAGAGCAATGTGTGTAAGACACCAAATACAGGTTGCAGTCTTGCAAATGCATTTATTTTAAAATTCTCATTTCAATCTAGATGATGTTTAATGTGAAAGTAGTACTGTGTTGCCATACCAGTTTAAATAAAGATTAATCATTTATAATACCCATTGCACATGTCATACATGACATTTCAGACAGTTTCTTGCAAAAACAATGTATCAGCAAAGTAGGAGATGTTGATAATTTAGTTCTAAGCACAGTCTAACACCACATCTGAAACATGTATCTTACTTTACACCTAACTGTGCTTGGCATGCCAAGTATTCCTTCCCAGACATCAGACAGCTTCTGTTACTGCTTTAAATCTACATATATAAAAAAATATATAAGAGAGCAAGTATAATAATTTGTACAAGTATTAAGGAATATGAACAGAACTGTGTTGTGGTTTAAGCCCCTCAAACTCACGCAGTCACTCTCTCACTCACTCCCTCCTCTTTCTTCCCCAGTCCTGGGGGAATGAGGAGAACCGGAAGAATGCAGCTCCCACAGGTTGAGATAAGAACAGTTTAGTAGCTAAGGTATAACATAAATCACTACTGCTACCACCAGTAATAATA
>JASSUY010027788.1:0-11271 GCA_032466535.1 Forpus xanthops | reverse complement strand
AAGTTTAATTCTAAGTGGGCCTTAGCTTTCCTAACCTGGTCCCTAGCTTCCTGGACAACATCCCTGTATTCTTCCCATCAAACCTATGAACTTGAGAATTGGTTATTTACATTCCTTTACCCTGTATTTAAGCTTATGTTACACTTTTTCAATAAGACTTTGCCATGCTGGCTTGGAAATACTTTTCAGTCATATGGATTGGTTCTTTTCTGTGATTTGGGGGTTTGTTGGTTGTTTGATTTTGGTTTTTTTTTTTTTGCTTACTTGGTTCTTATGAACCTGACTTTTCTTTGGTTGGTTGGTTGGTTGGTTGGTTGGTTTTTTTATGAGTTCCACCTAAAATGGAACAGCTTGCTTGGAGGAGGAAGAAGGGCTTATGAAGCTCTCCAGATTATTTCTTCAGTACTTTCTGACTTACTGTTCCAAACTTTTATGTAAAGCTGTTTCAATATAAACAGCATATTAATGCTATTAGATGTTTTCTTCTGTCTGTTTTTAATTTACTTGGATAATGCTTGAGTGACCACAGAGAAGGCCTCAAAGATGCTGTAAAGGTTGGAGCACCTCTGCTATGGGAATAGGCTGAGAGCTGGGCTTTCTCAACCTGGAGAAGAGAAGGCTCAAGGGGGACCTTAGAGCAGCTTCCAGTGCCTGAAGGTGCTACAAGAAATGTGGGGAGGGGCTTTGGACAAGGACTTGTAGGGACAGGACAAAGGGGTATGGCTTTAACCTGGCAGAGGAGAGACTGAGATGAGTTCTTAGGCAGAAGTTATTCCCTGTGAGGGTGATGAGGCACTGGCACAGGTTGCCCAGGGAAGCTGCGGCTGCCCCATCCCTGGCAGTGTTCAAGGCCAGGTTGGATAGGGTTTGGAGCAACCTGGTCTAATGGAAGTCTCTTCCTGTGGCAGGGGATTGGAGCTGTATGAGCTTTAAAGTCCCTTCCAACCCAAACCAGTCTGGAATTCTATGATACTGCCCTTTATGTTGCATGTTTGGTTTGACCATTTCACACTTCTTTAATGGGACCTGCATCCACAAAAGTGAGAATGCTTTTTCTCACAGTAATTATGGGTATTATGATACAGTACTATAGTGTTGTCTTACACCAAATTCAGTATCTCCTTCAGCAGGTGTTTATGGTTTTTAACCATTGAGGTTGCATTTATACTTGCACTTAAATAGCAATGGCTGATTTTACCCTGCAGTGTTTTATCCTTTGTCTTAGTGAAGTACACAAAATAACATGGCCTGCTAATTTACTGTGCCTTTTGTCTTACCTGAACACCTTTAGTGTTGCATCAGTTATACCTGAATTAGGTCATAGGACGCTACTTCTAATTTGTTGGCGCCTAATCTGACCAACCACAACAGAATACAGAATGTGAATGAAACCATTTAACAATTCACCTTTCTCATAAAGCACCTAGTTGTTGTCAGACCTTTCATCGCTTAAGGTGAAAAGGAAATGGAGGCATTTGGATGTGCAAGTGAGAGAAAGTACCGCCACTTTGATTTTTACATCTTGGACTGTTCACTCCAGTTGTTGGCTCTTTTCTTTGGCTAGCAAATATAATCAGACTCAAAACACTTGATACCTATTCGTTTTGTGCTTGCTGCATTTAAGTCCTATATTGCTCTATTAAAAGGCAATAATGCGTTTTCTTATTTTTCTGTAACCTCATTATGTTGTTGGTAAATCCACTTAATTATACTGGCACCGGTCTCAGTAGGCTGCTGCAAGGAAGCATTTTCTGAAGAATTCCAAGAAAGAGGCCCAAGGAATGGGCTGTTTTGATGATATGACGTTCCAGAGATTTCCTGTTTTATTGGGTTTGGGGGAGAAAATAGATTATTTTGTTGTATTTCTAACATTTTCTGGCAGATTTGCTTATAATAACTTTGGAGATCTTCCAGGCTAATCAGCAGCTTTCTGAAGCCTTTTAATTCCCATGTTCAATTATGTGCAAAAATGTTTTGCTTTATTTGTATTCAAGCGTTATTAGTCAGGGGTTAGTTTACTTCTGTTGAAATTGAAGTGTAAGTTACACCAGGTATTAACAGAGGTAAACTTTATAAAGGTGTTGCATAATGGCAGGTAGATCCCCTTGGCAAGAAAGATCCACTCTGCTTGTCTGAACTCTATATTTCTCCTACCTTTCTTGGGAAAGATCAAATGTATTAGCTGTTATCTGTAAATCACTTAAAAATGCTTCAGATCCATCTCAGCAATATGGGTAATGTCAAGAAAGTATAATCTCGTTTGATCTTAAAGTTTTGTACAGAATGAACAGTACTCTGTAATGTGTTAAATTTAGTATGAGTCCTGCATTCCTAATGAGGTACTAAACACAACATTTTGTATTCAATGTGTATGCAGGTTTTATGGAGAGAGAAAAAAAAAAATCCTTTCATTATGATGCTCTTTCAAAATCCATTAACTAAAATTTGTTTCATTAAAAGTAGGTTCCTTGTGGAGAAGGTAAAAAATAAAGTCTCAGATTAGTTCTCAGTTATCAAGATAGAATAATTTTGAGGCTTTCATTTATTAATCAAGTAAATAGGGTGAAATAGTAAATGATGAGGTTTAAGAGATAGCTGAGTCGTGTTGATTCCGAAGTAGGCAATGCAGCAGTACTATGGTGGGAATACTAAGAGTTTTCCTGAGTGTACATGGCAATCCACACCATACATAGTCTAAAAGACTTCAAGTAAGGGCTAGTGGGGCCTACACATTTACCTGTAACAAAGACTTAATTTTTTCCTTATTCTGCAAGCATAATTTATAATAGGACTGCTTAGGGATCTTAGGGAGATGAATGTTTTTATTTACCTCCCAATCTGATTTCCAGTTATGTTTCAATACAGTGATCTTTAAGTATTGGCATCTTAATGATTGACTTCTGTGGGTTATGGGACAGAAACTGTTAACAAAATGGATCCAGGTGTTATTGCCCTGGTGGAGCTTAAGCCTTGGGAGCCATAAGGAGAACAGTTAGCAAAACAAAGCAGGTGGTTTGCAAGATAAAGCAGGATGTGCAACTCAAAAACAGACCAAACAACTTAAATATTTGCAACCCTTAGTTGGTTTTGCTGAATCAGGATG
Source organism: Forpus xanthops (assembly GCA_032466535.1). NCBI lineage: Eukaryota > Metazoa > Chordata > Aves > Psittaciformes > Psittacidae > Forpus > Forpus xanthops. Next base: position 8,168 of record JASSUY010027788.1, on the reverse strand, counting down.
ACAAGGAAGTAAGAAGAGTAGAAAATTACTGCTTAGGGCTTAGTAGACTATAAAACGAACGCAAAACGGGCAATAGAAGTCTTCAGATTTCACCAGAATTTGAGTTGCCTTTGATATGCAACAGACTTCTATAATTTGGGACAACTTTTCTACATTTTGTAGCGATATACTTTCAAATCACAAATGAAAACATGTTGACACCTCCTTTTTTTCTATTTCCCTCATCCTGTGAGTTCCTGACATACTTTTATCAAGGTAAATCTGTGTAAAGGACCACACCTAATTTTAATTTTACAGCTGGCCATTACAGGACTTATCCTGTTAGGCACCATGTGGGAGCAAGGCCAACTTGTTGCTATACTTAGGAGAAGTTTATGCAGTTTGCAAGCAATTTTTAATTCCAGTGGTTGAATTTCTTGCTGCATCCACAAGGAAATAGGTCTTGGCTTATTGGCCTGAGTGCAAGAGGTACGTAGATGTCCCATCCCTGAAGATGTTCAAGGCCAGGCTGAATGCGGTTCTGGCAACCTGACGTAGTTGAAGTTCCTGCTTATTGCAGGGGGCTTGGATTAGATGGCCTTTGAAGGACCCTTCCAACCCAAACTATTCTGTATTTCTATGATAATGGAAGAAACAGTTTCTCATTCTCCATTAAAATGCTGTAGTAGGTCTGTGCTTGGGGATTTGTTTGCTTGGTGGTTGCTTACTCTATATTTGGTAACATTATGAGAAAAATAAGGCCATGACTGTTGGAAAAGAGTTTGCAATTAAAGTTGCAGAAACAGAATCCTGTTTGCAGACGGAACTTAAATGGGAGGAATGTGTCCAATGTTTTTTAATTCGCTTGGCTTCTTGCACTAATGACTTGCTTCCCCGGGCATGAAGTGAAAAAGCCTGGGTGAAGATAGTATTGCTATGGTCTAAAGAGAGTTCTAGGTTAATGGGGATATCAAATGCCAACCCAAGCATGAATATGGAACTTAAAATTAGGAAAAGTGATTCACAAGTTTTCTTTTCCAGTGGAGTCCTCTAGGGATCATTTTTAACCCTAGCTGGTATTTTTAGAGGTGACCTGGAAGAAATATATGTAAAATCATAACTGCACTAGCGTGCAGAGGTCATGAGTACTGAATCTCTTATTAAGTTGAGCGCTGGCCAACAATAAAGATTTCAGTACAGAAATTGGGGACATTTCCTGGGAAATGGTGGTTCAGAAAGGGATTTTTATTTTTGTGAGGGGCAGCTATTTATAAAAGAAAACCACCTTCCATGGAAGGCCTGCAGCCAGAAGGGCTAACGTGACTTTTGAGCCTATGTGTTTGCTGTTGTTACAGTGCTACTGGAAAGATAAGTGCTGCTTTTCTGTTAAGTCAAGAAAAAAAGCTGAAAATAGGGTTCCATGAAGCCTTTCTTATAGCACTATACTGAAATTGTTCCTTCTAAATAGCTCATCAGAAAAATAATTAAAAAGGGGGGTGTGTGGAATCTGGTTACAAAATCTATAGCCATCTAAATAAGTAAAGTATAGCTTTCTATTTCTTAATGGGTAAAGTACCATAAAATAAAAAATGAGAAACTGAAGCTTACTAATTGAACTACCATGTATTTAAGTCCTAGTGCGTGTGTTTTCTTGGAGGACTTTCAGATAATCTCACCAATTCCTTTCCCTTTCTTTAGCAGTACTTCTGGATTGAAAGTTATTTTTCACATTTCTAACTGGAGAGGAATAAAAGCTATCATGAGTATAGCCTTTACAATTTATTTGATTGTTTATGTTCATCTTCTCACAATACTTAAAGCTGCAAAGGTTAAAGTTAAATCATGGTATTTAATGGCAGCAGTCTTCAAAGGCATGATTGATTATATTAAACCTCGCATTATTTCATAAACACCCTCATAAATCAATGTTTTTGTCTGTGGTGGGATGACACTGAAAAATACCATCACAGTGACTTCTTCAAGATGTATTTATTGACTATGGTAGGAGTTATACTCACCCAAGTGGCTACATTTGAAGCATTTAATAGGAATGATGTTGGACTCAATCTAAGGTTAGACTTGATGATCTTAAAAGTCTTTTCCAACCTAGCTGATTCTATGATTCTGTGTTGACCTATTTACTACATAACGCAAAAGGCAGTTAAGTGATATGAAAAAGTACCCTGAGAAGACTGAGATTCATAAGCTTTCATGATAGACTGATAGTACTAAAGAAAAATGGGGTTCATCTTTGAAGGCTGTTTCTTTCCATATTTAGTGTGTGTTGTCTTTTTTCTTCTCAAGAAAAGGATTGTTTCATTTTCTCCAATTTTGATGAGGCCTTTTAAGTATGTTTGATAATATAATGAGAATACTTGATGTGTTTTTTTCCTTTTCCGGTAAGAATGTAAAAGAAAGTCAGTAGTTACCCATTTTGATTCTACCTTTTCTATAAAAAAGACAAAGCATGGGTCCGTTCCTGACCTAAGCCTGGTATACAGAACTTAATGCCATTTGTATTTGTTCAGGTATTACAAATAGGTAAGAAAAACTTCTGCTGTCAGTGAAATAATTTTTTTTTTTCATTATTAAGTACCTTTTGCTTATGAGGTTTCTCAGAATTTACTAGAGTAATTTTGTTTCCTTTTGTAGATTGCAGCTGCCAATCCAAGTAAGCTAATTCTTTTAGGTACCTGTTACAACTATTGAGTATTGAAAAGTAAATGCTCTTCAAAATTGAGCTGTTTTGTACTTGACAGTGTAGAAATATGTTTTCACTTTAAATTTTAATGTCATGAAAAGTACTGCAAGCTTTTGTTCATATTTTATGTGATTAAAGATATTCTAATTAGGATGATGCTGTTGACGGAAACATTTGAGATTTACCGTTTTTGCAGTCTGTTTAATGTATTTTATGAATGACATTTCATTTTAATTGGTGACTTATGGTCTGCAAAGCCAAAGGCTTTACAGAGGTTTTTTTTAGAATTAAGAAGATGTTTTTATAAAGCATACTTGTGATGAAATTAGTAGTTGCTTATACCTACGTGTTGTTGATATTGTGAAGATTATTGTACATCATATCTCTACGAAGCTGATGCTGTTGCCATATATAGTAGCTACTGCTGTTTCTATGATGAGGTTTGTGCTGGATTACAGGGGGAGTAGCACCAGTCCAACCTTGCCGAGGCTGCATCCAGCATTGGGTTAACAGCACACGTGCCCCAGCTGTCAAACTTTCCTCCTTTAAAATTAGGAGCAAATGCAAGGCAATTTTTCTTTCCTCTTGGTAGTGAAGAAATTACTGTATCTGTATTTCACAGAATGAGGCAAAGGATAGTTTTTCCTTTGTGTTTCCAATGGCTAAAACCTGGAGGTATGTGAGCTGGCTTCATTTGGAGTTTTTCTAGATTGGTCTAATGCTGAGTATGCATTAAATGGTGCATACTGATTTAGCAGTCAGGAAAGCTGATCATGCTCCAGCTCCATCTTGCCTACTTGTTCTGCCAGGAAGCTATGAGAAGATACAGTAGAGCTGTCTCTTCTGGCTTTCAGCCATGGGGGGATTTGCCTACATAACAGGAATCCCCAGCTTCCCTTCTGAAAGAACACTTTCCAAGGCAGAAGTGCTAAAATAAAAGGCAGGATCTCATTAAACGATAAACTTTAACCACCTTTTTCTCCAACATGAAAAATTTTTATGCTCATGCTATACTCATTTCCATACTCCTGCAAAGTACCAGAGCAATATTTTGTATGGAAGGAACTGACTAACACAGTTCGAGTAGAAAAACATGTGAATTCTGTTTTTTTTTGCAAGGTGGATATATGTCTTGTGTTGCAGATCAAAATATCCCCGGACAATCAAGGTTATAGCAAAGTTCTAGTTGGAAAGGTAGAGATTTGAGAAAAGACTCCTATGGAGAATAGAGGAATATGATTTCCGTAAATCAGTTTAGTGACCCAGTAAATGATGTCAGTCCCAAGCTGTTTGTGTGTCAGGGCTGAGTAAGCATTAGCATGCAACAGCAAATGCCACCGAAACCAGCATATCACAGAGCTGGTCTCTGACACACGGGCAGAGAATGAAAGTAACCTGTTAAATTTGAATCATGAAGGTAGATCATACAACCAGAGCAACGTGCTCCAGGTTTACTTTGCTGTGACTGTCTTGAAGCAGAAGCAGTATGGCGTTAAGAAATGTGTTTGAAATGGCACAGAGGTACAGTTAGAGTGAGCAACAGGGAGTAATTTTTTTTTAAATGGAGGCACTGCCTCATAAAAGAATTATACTCTTTTTTTTTTTAATGTATCACTTAAATTGTTGTTGAAATCAAATGACAGTGTGTTACTTGCATTTCTGTGAATTTCTTTGATATTGAAATGATTCATCTTGCTGCACACAGTGACTCCAATGCAGATGCAGAAAACTTTCTATTTTAGCAGTAGTAACAATTATGTGGCAGGGTCCATAATTACAGTGTATCACTGCTTAAGAAATATCATTAAAGCTATACAGAACAATTACGAAATGCATCTTTTTTATATATTACTTACAATATTCTATATTGCCCATTGCTGTATCTAGCTATTATGGGCTTTGGTCTAATAAATATGTCAATTTAGGACTACTGTATAATATTTAATAATTATACTTGCATTACAAAGAGTACTTCTCTGAAATCCTGCAAGTAGCATAGCAGACTCATTATGTAGCCCTGCTCTGTTTTGAACGCAGCATCCTCAGTGCTGTAGCCCAGTGTCACTGCACGCTCCACTGGCAGTCTATTTCAGTATCAGTAAGAAGCATAGTCCTTTGTGCTTGTACCTATTTACAGACCTATGGCACCTTCTGAGGCAGCAGAAACATGCATTATCCTCCTATCAAATTAACCAGTCTAACCAAGAACAGTTAGACTGTGCTGCAGGTCTCGAAATGCTGTCTGAGGTAGACAAACAAAGTTCTGCATTTCTTGATAGGGCAACACTTACATTAAAGCAAAGCATGTTTTCTGAGGTGAGGGAAGCTTTTAAATCAAAGGCTCTTTTAAAGCTCAGCTATTATGGTTAAATATGGGGAGTATCCTGCTAATCCAAGGATCTTCTTTGTGGATTAATATATTGATGTGTAGACAAGAGAGAGACATGCTGAGTGTGACATCCTTCTTCAAGTGGCACAGATTTTGATGGGGAAAATTCCTTGGAAGTTCATGTCACTCCAAGTAGCAGAAATGTTGAGATTACTCTTTTTTTTTCCTAGCACACTCTGAGGTAATACATGTCACTGAAGGAGTATGACTTATAAGAACATGCTGCAGACTATTTAGTTTTCCTTCACATTGAAATCACAGAATTTATTTATGGTTTTTTTGGTTATTTTTTTTTTTATTTCTTTTTTTCCTCCATCTTGTATTTTTGGTAGGTGTGAATATTAATCTACATTTCTCATCTTTGTTTATGTGAATATCCTTGCTCGTAAAGATTTACCAGATATTTTGTGCTTCTGCTTCTGTGGTGCGTTTCCATGTAGGTCCCTTTGGCATTAAAGGCAGCAGTCCCAGAGGCCACGCTGTGATGTTCTTGGTGCCACAACTTCAGGCACTTCAACAAGAGAGTAGCAAAAATCTCTGGCATTAACTTTTGGATTTGTCTGCTGGGTCTGGCTGGGATGGAGCTGGTTATCTTCACAGCAGCCTGTATGGTGTTGTGTTTTGGATCTGTGGCTGAAACAGTGATGCTAACACCTCAGTGTGTTGATTGCTGAGCAGTGCTTGCACAGCGTTGTAACCTCTTTTTCACTCTTCTGCTCCACAGGGGGCAGCTGGGGCTGGACCAGAGACTGGGAGAGGACAAAGCCAGGAGAGCTCACCCCAGCTGCCCAGAGGGATGTCCCATGCCATAGACTGTCATCATCAGTAATAACATTTGAGGGGTGGGGAGGGACTCAGGGCTCCAAGGCTGGAGAGGCAACTGTCTGCTTGTGGGAGGCAGTGACCGATTGCCACTGCATCGTTATTTTGGTTTGGTTTTCCTTGAAACGATCTTTACTTAAGCCAGTGAGGTTTTCTCACTATTACTCTTCCCATTCTCTCTTCCCATCTCGCTGTGGGGCAGTGAGTGCCTGCATGGTGCTCAGCTGTTGGCTGGGGTCAGCCTACTCATGTACAATGCGTTTGTCTTTAAACTATGTTTCTAGTTTTGTAAACAATTTAAAGCTTAATGAAAAATGAGTGATTCCTACAAATCATGCAGCTAGTTCCTGAATTAGCGAGGGCTTCATGAGACCTTGGTAAATATGTACAAATAAGTTTGCTTTTGTTTAAATTTTACTTTTAAGTTGCAACAAGCAATTGCCCAGTGGAAAAGCACAACTTCCCCAACTGCCTCATATCATAGAATTCCAGACTGGCTTGGGTTGGAAGGGACCCTAAAGCTCATCCAGCTACACTCCCCTGCCATCAGCAGGGTCACATTCCACTAGACCAGGTTGCTCCAAGCCTCGTCCAAGCTGGTCTTGAATACTTCCAGGGATGGGGCAGCCACAGCTTCTCTGGGAAGCCTGTGCTAGTGCCCCACCACCTTCACAGGGAAGAACTTCTTCCTTATGTCTAAATCATCTCTCCATCGGTTTAAAGCCATGCCTCCTTGTCCTGTCACTACCTGCCCTCATAAAATGTCCACAAGTTTTCTTGTAAACCCACTTTAGGAATTGGAAGACAGCTCTAAGGTCTCCCCAGAGCCTCCTCTTCTCCAGGCTGAACATGCCCAGATCTTTCAACTTGTCTCCAGAGGAGAGCTGCTCCAGCCCTCAGAGCATCTTTGTGGCCTCCTCTGGGCTCATCAAGTGGGTCCACACCCTTCACAGGCTCCTCCTGCTCTACCTGCAGTCTGAGTGCTTGTTCCCTTCTTAACACTGTGACTGAGCTGACTTAGAAACTGCGGGGGGGAGGTTTGCCACAGTTTTGTTTTGTTGGTTTTTTGTTTCATTGGGTTTGGTTTGGTTTTGGTTGGTTGTTTTTTTTTTGTTGTTCTTGGTTTGTTTGGTTTTTTTTTCGCAGAAGTTACTCAATAGGTAAAGGTTTAAGATACCTAATAGTGAAGGGGCAGTGAGTTTTGTAGCCTTGAAAGTGTAGATATTTTATAGTGTACAGGAACCTCTCAGGAATTGATTTAAGCTTTAATAGTGCTTGTAAGCCATCTTTTGTGCCAAATACCAGAATACGATATGAGGCATATTTACTGCAGAGTCACAGTTGCAAATTCATATTGCAGTTCTATAAGATTTATTAAATATTATCTGTCTAATGCAAATGCTTAGAAATATATATAATTGTAATTACTAAAGTTCAATAGTGAGCATGTTTATGGATAATGATAGCTGTGGCCCTTTTTACAGACAGGTTCAAATTACAGTTACCTGACAAATTCCTGAGATTTGGGCAAGAGATGTAAAATGGGATTTAAATGGGATGAATGCTGATAAAATTATCATCTTGAAAGGGTAGTTACGTGTTTTTTAATGTAAATATTTGTCACACTCGGAACAGAGACAGACAGTCATACAAAGTGTGCTGGAATAGTGCATACTACTTTGAAAACCAAATCATTGTTAACCACTGTAGCACAATATCAGGTGATTTAAGGGTTTAAAAATCTTATCTACATTTTCGCAAGAATGCCATAAAATAAATACCGTATTACATCTGCTAAACCTAAAGTTTATTTTTCATTTCAGTGAAAAAAAAAATCATATTGCCAGTTTTATGGGGTTTAATTCAATTTCAATATGTTAATAGAGAATCAGAGTGGTTTGGGATGGAAGGGACCTTAAAGCTTATCCAGTTCCAACCCCCTGCAACAGGCAGGGACACCTCCCAGTAGGCTGGGTTGCTCCAAGCCCTATCCAGCCTGACCTTGAACACTGCCAGGGACAGGGCAGCTTACAGCTTCTCTGGGCAACCTGTGCCAGCGCCTCACCACCCTTGTAGTTGTGACTAGCCAAGGTTCTTCTGCAAGTAGCGTTAAGTTCTAGTGTGTGTCAGTGCATGTCATGGGTTCAGCAGCAGCAGTCGTTTTTCCCCTTTAAGTAGTAGCTGGTGCAGCACTGTGTTGTGGATTTTCGGCTTGGGAACAGTGCTGATAGCAGCAGTGTTTATAGTTATGGCTTAGAATGTTTAGGCTGGCCAAGG
>JASSUY010027787.1:0-12394 GCA_032466535.1 Forpus xanthops | reverse complement strand
TCAAGGCCGGGTTGGACATAGCCTTGGGTGGCATGGTTTAGTGGGAGGTGTCCCTGCCCATGGTAGGGGGGTTGGAACTAGATGATCTTAAAGTCCTTTCCAACTCTAACTATTCTACGCTTCTATGAAATACTTCTAGTATGAATCCCCTCCTTTTCAGTCTACTATTTTAGCAATGCTCTCTTATGTCATATACTTCACAGCGTTTTTGCTAACAATTTGTCACAATAAACGTATCCCAAACCACTGAGATAGTGTCCTTCAAAGTTAGATGGTAGCAAGATCTAAGTCTTTAATATCTGTTGGTAAAGGAGACCAAATAGCTGTAAGGAGATGGTCACATGGAAAAGGACAAGTCCAAGCAATATGTTATTTTGTGTTGGATTGACAAAAACTAAAATTATAGACAAGGCAAGAAAAATTGAAGGTTTTTTTTTTCATTCAGGAGAAACTAGAGCTGAACACATGGTGCTAATCTGAATGAAAAACCATAATCATAGATATCAGCTGAGTTATCTATGATTGGGCAACACCATCCCCCCAAAAAAACCCTTAAAACACCATTTCTAACTTCAGATATTTAATAATAAATGCCATAGCTTTCAAGGTTAATGAGTTAATGCATGATATTATTTCAGTGCATGGTTACTTTTCATTTCAAATTGTTTACATTAGGAATTCCACATTCACTTTGCAGGGATCATAGTAGCTTTAATTCTTTCACCTTCAGGATTCAGTATGTATATGTATATTTCATTCCTCAGACCAGGTGCAGAAATTTAATGTATTTCATTTTAAAATCACAAAATAAAGTACAACTATGTTGCTAAAGTAATAATCTGATGCAAACTTATTTGGAATAGAAGTAGAAAAATTCTAAGCACCGTTTCTCATAGAACCACCTTTATGTAGGGAGTCTTGAGCAGGGTGATATGGATAGTATAGGTGTCCAAAACTGTATTCATTTATATCCAAACATTTTCTAATTCATTTCTAATTTAATCCCAATTTTGATTTGTGGGAGACCAGTTGTTCTTGAGCAATAAAGTTATTTATTGCCCACGTTTATTTTCTCTTAGGCAGTTCTATGCTCTTTTTGTAACATAGCTCAAGGATGAATGCTTTTCCATACAAATATTTGTGTTGGAAAGTAACAGCCCATATTCTTCCCCTTAAGGCTTGTATTCTGAATAACTGGCGTCCCATAAACCCTTGACATCAACCTTGGTAATATATTTTAGGAGGAGATTGAAGCACGGGTGGAAAGATTCAACTCTCTCAGTAACTATGGTCAAGAACTTGCCAATTCCGGTCACTATGCAACCCCTGAGATTCACCAGTCTCTCTCCAGACTGCAAGAAGCCTGGTCTGAATTGATCCAAGCATGGCAGGAGCAATATATAAAATTGTTTCAGGCACAAGAGTTACAGGTGAGTACAAAGGTGTTCAAGGAAGAATGCAGATGCTACTGACAACGCTTCTTGCTATAAACAGCAAATTTGTAAGGTAGTATAATGAAAGATACGCTAATACCCAGTGTTTCATGTACAGTTTATCAGTTTCCAGAAGTCATGCTGAAGGCCAACCACATGTAGTGGTGGCAGGACTTAAAGAAATTGTACATCTGCAAATCAAAGAGATTTCTGTGGAATATGTACTCATGTTTTTCAAAGGCTATGAAACTTGGCAAAATTTGGCTAAACCCTCATGCAGCTGGTGAAAGGAGCATGCTTACAGTGCAACATCACTGCCCTACCGAATTCTATAACTTCCCTCAAAAGAGGTGGAAGCAGGCAAGTGTTTAAAAAAAGCCATCTGAAGGAAAGTCGAGCATGGACAGAACAGTGTATTTTTCCCTGGCTTTTTTTGTAAGTAAAGAACTGTTTTGGCTGCAGTTTCCAGAAATGCTTCCCTGTAACAGTCCATCTCACTCACAAAATTTCTGCTCAAAAGGCTTGTTGGCCAAAGTTAGAAATAACTGAAATGGAGATTTTACCACGGGGAATGTCAAGTATCTCAAATAACAGCTGGTTCTGCTAGTCCCATCTAAAAAGCTTCATATATATGAGAACTTCAAGCATGCGGTAAGGGCTGCTTTCATGCTTCTTTAAGTACTACATTCTACTTATTTCAGGCCATGTTAGAGTCCTTTTTATTGGCCAGTTACACAATAACCACAGCTCTCTACACTATTAGCAAGCAAGCTACAATTACTTACATTGTGTCTTATGTCTTAGTCAAAAAGAGATAATGGTAAGGGAGAAAGTAAGAAAGTAGCAGTAATAATTGTTACACATGTGGTTTTGATAGTATCTAATGCCAATTGCCATCTAGCACTATGCAGTTAATATTTGGAGTAGACCTGGAAGTTTGTTGTTTACAGTTTACTCTGCTAAAGTCAGATTTGCCTCTGTTTTGTAATATGTTTGTGACTGTTTTTTTTTTTCCTATACAGAAATTCTATGGCTATGTAGAACAGACTGAGAGCTGGCTCAGCAGCAAAGAGGCTTTCCTAGCTAATGAGGACTTAGGGGTAGGTGCTCCAGGAAATTACAATTTTCTCTGCAATCAATCTGGAAGAAAGAGAACTATGAAGTATGTTGATGTGCTCTGAACCTGCCTGTGATCCTTCTCCTCCTGAAGTTACTGCTCCATCTTGTTGATGGTTTGGGATTAGATTTCTTTCCTTGGTACTTTACACAGAAGAGGATTCTCAGCCCCAAGAGTAATGAAACAGTCCAACTACTCCAATTATAGCAGGAAAATAAATTCATCTCTCTGACTAGTCACGTATAACCCAAATACATTTGCCATCAGTGCACAAGTCATCACTGTTGTCACTGCTGACATAGCCAGTGTAACTTTAAATTACCTACCTCAGGTACCAATAACACTGCAATAACTGAAACCACAGACCGTTTCACGGGTTGCAAATGCTATGCAGGATGCTGGATATACATGCTGATGCTTAGCTTACCCTGCAACTTGTTTAGGTAGTGCTACCAAATTAGTTATCTCTGCAGGAACTACAATTACATTTGAGTTCAATGTAGATATAATTGGTACAAATGGTATTATAAACATATAATGCTAATGGCTGGTGTCTGTCTCTGACATTTTCAGCCTTCAGGTATGTTTACAGTCCCTGCACTGAGGTATATGGTACTTAGAAGGAACTGCCCATTTTACAGTCCTATTTAGCTCAGCAGTGCACAGAAAATGCTCTATTCCTGCACTTTCCCTTCCAATGACTCCTGCAAGTACCCAGAAGTTTATAATTTTTTCTGACCCATTTGATGTGAGCTTTATTGCTTCCTTTAGAATAGTGGGAAAGCAAAGCTTATTGTGCTAACAACATTTTGACACTACAGATTCTAAAATTGAAAGTGCAGAGGGGTGCTGAAAAGAGAACTCTGACTCATTAAGCTTGGGATTCACAAATGTTACAAGAAGTCCATTCTGTTTCTCTCCAGATTAACTATAATGTCAGACTCCAGTCCTCAAATTCAAATCTGGATCTGAGCTCTTCCAAATTCCATGGGTTGAAACCAAAGCTCTAATTTTAATCTCTTTCTGCAACATATTTGTTCACTTAACTCATATCTGTTTGGCATCCTACATTTGCTTCCAAAATAGCATCTGTCTTAAAATTGGTTTATTATTAGGAGCTGATGTTTTAACTTTTGAGAAGTTAAAACGTTCTATGCAGCACAATAATATGCAGGAGAAGCTAAGTATCCAGTGGTTACTCCAGTTTTGACCCTGAAATAACGGCCTCAGACTGTGCATAGAACATTACTTAGGCCCTGAGTCTCAGATTAAATTCCAGTAAATTTCAAAGACCAAGAAATTTTCTTGAGAGCTTGCAAATGTGGGGTAAATGCCACTTAGCTTCTGGATTATCAGTGCAGTAGATGGAAAAGCTCTAACTGAAAGCAACTTCTCTTTGTTGAATCCTATCCAGGACTCAGTGTCGAGTGTGGAGAGCCTGCAGCGGAAACACACGCAGTTTGAAAAAGCCCTGGAAGCTCAGATGGAGAAAATTGATGAGATGGCTTCATTTGCTCAGCAGCTAATGCAGAACAAGCATTACGACACAGAAAACATCACCAACAGATGCCAGGCCGTTCTGAGGAGGTGAAATCAAACCCTTCCCATGTCAATTGTCCATCCTTTTTGCAATCAGACTCTGCTGTAATTAATATCTTTAAATTATTTAAGAGAACGATAAGCTAGTTTGTTTTCTCTCAGTGTTGCACTTTGCACTGTAGTTTTGCCAAATTGGCCTGGGGTCCAGTCAATATTTCATTAGGAGATTTCCAAAATATAGTGAAGTGGAGAGGGAGCAGGGTTCAGAAAAAAAAGGCAGTTTTCCTGTAATTCTGTATCCTGGTCTTGCCTTAGGGACAGTGCTGCACACAAAAGACAGACCTCCTGTGTCGTTATGTACGTCATTATCATTAAATACCATCCATAAAGATCATTTGCTACACAACTGCTTTTTCACTGCACTAATGGAGTAGATCTTAAAGCCCTGCTCAAATTACCCATCAGGGCATTTGCAGTTTTTCTGATTAGGTCTTGCCCTTTCACATTAATTACTCTTGTCCTCGTGGCACATTGCATATTCATCTTAAATGCTGACAGTAGAAGCAGTTGCATCCAGTGGTATGGTAGATAGAAAGATACACATAAAATTTATGCAAAGAAGCTGGAGATCCCTTATGATTAAAGCGAACATATGAGTTTATTAACATGATCACACTAGCTCATGTCTGCAAGAACATAAATGAAGTGCTGCAGAGCCACATTTGGAAACAGATGGAAGGATGGTGCAGCTTTGATTTATCCCTGACAAAAATCATCATACTCACATGCTTTCCATATAAGAAACATGCTACATTTATGTTCTCTTGTGCCCTAAAACGCAGTAATTATGATTCCTAGAGGCAGAAAACATGTATACATAGTTTGCGTATACTTTAAACATACCTATTTGCTAGTAATCCTTCCTTTAGTGTCCTGAACATCTTCTCTGACTGTCCAAATCATGTGAGGGTCAATATTATGGACATTTCTCTCTTAGAGAATGGAGAGTTAGATCATGTGTGTTTTAGAGATGAGAACTGAAACCCCACATCCTATCTAATTCACTCTGTGGCTTTTATCTCACACATCTGTCTTCAATTCAGGAGAGAAAAACTGCTGGAGAATGCTGCTGCTCGCAGACATCTGCTTGAGGAATCAAGGCTTCTGCAGAAGTTGCTGAAGAATTCCTTTGAGGTACAATTACACAGCACTCATGCTCTTCCATTTCTTGAAACATACTGCACTGAGTAGATCTGAAACCCAAAAGCGATTCACTGTGAGAAAAAGCAAGGAACTGAGTCTGGAATGAACTGATACTGGAAAAGATAAGAGTGAAGGGATAGTTTTCAGCTTCCAAGTCACAGCTTCCCTCCAGTTACCAGATGAAAGATGTACTGTGCATTGAACACCAGCAGAATGCAGAAGAAATTGCATTAAAAGGGAGTGGGCCACCATTTTAAAATTCATGGGAAGAGACAAATAAGTTCTTTCCTTGTGAAATGCTGACATTAGGTTAGAAACAGGGGATAATTGCCCTTTCTCACCCATGAACACATGTATACATGCACACATGTGCCATGCACTATCTCATGGAGACAGACCCCTTTCCAGTTAACAGTGCTGGCAAACAGATATTAGAGTGACTTCATTAAGGAGGACCTTAGGGAAGCAGGACTTCGGAAGGGCAACTCATTTCTGTCCTCGCTCACTAGTCCCATGGTTTATATATGTTAGAGCAGAGCCTGGCAGGTTGGAGCTGAAGAAACACTGAAGCTTTTATTTTTGTTTCCCCTCACGAAGGTGGCTGCCTGGATCAATGAGAAGAATAGCATCGCCCAGGATGATAGCTGGAAGGATCCAAGCAACCTGCAGACCAAACTGCTGAAGCACCAGACTTTCCAAGCAGAGATCATGGCCAACAGAAATCGCCTGGACTCCATCAAATCTGTGAGAGAAGAAGGGTAGATGGCAAGGGCGGTATGAGAGACTGCAGACAGTCAGAGTTACAAGTGGGAGGGAACTGCTGTCCCCTCACTGACATTGTACACACTGACTGTGTAACTTACCCTTTTAGTCCATCAAGAATTTTCTATTTCCATTGGTTCCTTTCAACTTTTCTCTTACTGTTTAGTGTGAGCTTACTATCTGTATTCACTGTGAATGCAAGGAAAGAGATGGGTACTTTCAATGAAACATTAAATCCACTGACTTTAGGAACTTCTCCCTGGAGTGAATGCCACTTTAGAGGTACACGCATTACTTTCCAGCAGGGAATTAGCTGATTGGATGCAAAACTTTAGCAAGTCGGATATGATTTATCCAACAAAAAGGATCAAGCAGAGTTTTCAAGTGCTGGCTGTGCAGAGTCATGTTAGTAGGAGAGATAGGAGGAAAGTCTGACAAGCTTTGTCAGATACTTGGCAGAAGCTGCGATCAGATGATGAGCTTGGAAGGGCAGACTGTTACATGTTTATTAACCTTATTTTCAGCGCAGTGCTTAGTAGCTGCGTTTTGCAACAGATAACTAAGCATTAAAGATCGATTCCCTCCTCAGACTCACCTACATCCAGTATTGTGCAATCCTTCTTTAAATAACAAACAAAAAGCTCCCAAACTTTTAACCCCTCTGTGTGTAGGCTCTGCCAGGGGTTAAAGGTTGGAGTTAAAATTCTCTCTGAACTGATCTGTTATTAGAGAGTTGTTTCACAATCTGCTTCTCATTATTTCTTGATGCTCTGTCTTCTTCAGTGGAAATAGCCTTAGTAGTTGCTCTTTAGAAGAAAATTAACATCTGATGTCCTAGTATAGTATCTTTCTCTACCTGTGCCTTCTGTTCCCCATTGCAGAATGCAGAAGCAGCTTAGTTTAGCTTTCAAAAGCACACTTGGTCCCAGGTTAGAGATATCCCTGCAGACTCTTCTACTTGATGAAGGTCTTGCTGTGTCCCCTCTACCTCTTCTTGTGCCAACCCATTAAGCATCTGCAGCTCAGGGATTAGAAATGCAGATAGACTTTTATAATATACAGTAATACGATGGTACATGGCTAAAAGAGGTTTTACTAACTCACACAATGATTCACTTGATTGAGATAGCTCTCTCTTAAAATGCGTGGAAGGGAATAGAAAAGGACAGGTGATTGGGCAATCTCAAACAGTAATCACAGAATGTGGGACATCACAGAAGAAACTGAGTCTTTGCAAACTAGGCTCCCTGACAGGTTTTAGGCAACATAGCTGTTGCTTAATGAAGATTTTCTTCACTCTTTGTCTTCTAATATTGCCTTCTAGCATGTAAAATAATTTTAAAGGCCAGAATAACAGGAAAATCAGTCTCTGCCCTAGTTTCAATGAGCATTTTGCCTTTAACTGTTTTTTCTCTGTCTGTGCAGACAATATGTTTTATGTCAGGAAGTGGTGGCTGCACTTGATTTTGTTTATGGAGACAGAAGTGATATATTCTGGTGCATTCAGTAAAGGAAGAAAACTTTGGCTATTTTCTCTGTTACAGGAAGGGGAAGAGATGCTCCGTGAGGGGCATTATGCCCCTGAAGCCATTCAGTCCAGACTGCAGGAAATGGAAGAGCTATGGGAGGAACTGCTAGCAAGTTGCCAGGATAAACGAACCAAGCTGCAGGATGCTTGCAAGGTAATACAGGGGTGCCAGTGGTTGAGTCTTGGTGTCATTTGCATGGATAGCATGGCTGCCTTACTACACACCTCACCTATGAGTGTGGCACTTGACACAAGCAGACGTGATTCTTCCAGACCGCTAGAGCAAAGAAACTACTAATTATGGACTTACTGAATGGACAAAGGGAGAATTGGTGATCCCTATAGAGGGGAAAGGATTTGTTGGTTGTGTTTCCTTCTGCTTTCTGCTGCTGGTTTAGATCAGCATTCCAGAGAGGGATACTGAAGGGAAAATGCATTTATTTGTATAAATTAATTCTCTGCATTCATCCCAATGGCGTTTTTTCTCCAACACATTGAGTAAGAAGCCTACAGCTGCTTTTTGTTCTTCTTGCTCCAGGTACATGACTTCTCATAACTGAGTTTTTACATGGGCTTTCAGACACTCTGTGGGTATAAAGTAGAGCTTCTCCTTAAAATGCCTTCCTTTTAAGGTACTGTGTCCATCATTTGTACTTATGCATCACAAGTAAGATTAGCTCTTGCTGCTCTCTGCATTGTTCTTGTGCTCACTTTGTCTGAATTCTCTTCTTCATTTGGACTGCCATCCTATTTGGGAGATGTTTGCTGAGCAGTGGGAAGCTTCTCCGTGTGTGTGTAGCTCTTAATGAAAATGGCCAAGATTTTCATATTATGTTGCCTTTCCTAAAGGTTTAAATGACCTTTTTTCTTGCTTGTTCTCAGGGCCTTCATTTTCAGAGAAGTGTAGAGAATATGGAGAAATGGTTGGAAGATGTGGAAAATGAACTGAAAGCACCATATAGTAACAATGATCTAGTGGTCTTGAACAGCCATCTGAAAAAACAAGAGGAACTGGAAGAAGGTATTGCTGGCCACAGGGACCGGCTACAAGAGCTCGTGGTCACAGCTCAGCAATTCCAGAAAGAGAAACATTTCCTTGCTGATGAACTGGAAGAGAGAGTGGATAAACTGGTGCAGAGGTGTGTGAGTGCCCAGCCTGTCTCCTACTATCTTTTTCCTACTTTTACCAGCCTTTTTCTTACCTGCATACTTTTTTCCTTTCCTTCTCTATATCATTCTGAAAAGAACATTTTGCATTCATTCCTTACTGATGTGTGGCTCTCACTGTGTTCCCTTTAAATCCTGCAGATACAAAAGTCTACATGATCCTCTGCAGAAGAGACGTGGGAGTCTGGAGGCAAGCAGACTTCAGTACCAGTTCTTCCGAGATGTTGATGAGGAATTAGCCTGGGTTCATGAGAAGCTCCCCATGGCTTCCTCGAAGGATTATGGCCAGTCCCTGGCAACTGTTCAGAGTCTACAAGAAAAGCACCAGGTAACATCACATGAGAATCATTCTCAGTCTTTAGAATCAGAGAGAACATGGAACTCGATTTGCATCTGGTAAGCTCCTACCTGGTGTGCATTGGCTAACAGGATTCATAATGCCAGAAATTACTCTTATCCTAGGCTAATAATAATGACTTTTTTTGAAGGATATGTCCATGACTTGGCAACATGGGTTTCCGCTGCTTACCGTTGCACTTGTATAGGGAGCACACTATATGCTTTTCTGCTGACATATTGGCTCTTTCTATGAATTAAGTTCAAAACCTGGCCATCAAAGAAAACAGTGCCTGGAACACTGTCATCTCAAATACCAGTAAAACAGAGCTGCCTTCCTGGTCATTTTTAGCAAGAAGCACTGTCTCTTTGCAAACATCAGGTGGAAGAGAAAAAAATCCGACTAAAAATTTCCAGCAGCTGTTGGTATTTAATGTTAGCAAATGACAGCCCAAGCCAAGTGTCTCTGGAGAAAATATGTGCAATCTGCAGTAGGGCTAGGAAAGACAGAATATGTTATAAAGTGGGAGTGTGTGAGATATATATATATAAGGAGGGAGAGTAAGCCCAAGCATTTGGTGCCATCTGCATGTCTACAAATAAAAATCTGAACTTACAAAAAATGTGAAATGCCCCCAGGGTAAAATGTCAAGACTGCTACAGGGAACACACTAGCACAGGGATGAAGTCTCTTAAAAAGTTGATTTATCCAAGGTATACTCACAATCTAATGAAGAATTGTAAAATGTTTCTAAATGCATCTTCCAGAATATTCCTGATTAAGACCCATGGGTATATTCTGAATAGTTTGCACCTTCTTAGTGTTCAGTGTAATTCTCATATTTGTTACAAATCTGTATGTAAGATGCAGTTGGTGATTTTGAGCTGAGACAGTAAGAATACAAGTCTTGTTTCATGATGATTGAAAGTATAAATGTTGTTATGCACGCGATTACTCCTCCTACCTCAAAAAAATGATGAGCAGATTGATGTGGTAAGGTCGCAGTAGAAAAGAATGTTTTAACTGAGGAAATACTTGGGCTAGCTGGAGAACAGTGGAGATACTGCTTTAGACTGCATTTATCTTTCTGTTAATTGGCCAGGCCTCAGGATATTTCAATGAACTGCAAGAACAGGAGATACAGACCGTAATGCCAGTGTATAATAAAATGCCAGTTCTTCCTGCCATTTTACTTCTTATTCTTCTGTAAGCAGGACTAAGATAGAAGCTTTGAATTCTCAATATTTTGGTAGCCAGAGTCTCTGTACCTCTTTTTTAATGTTGCCTTACAGGCAAACAGATGTCAGAGGTAACCTAACAGTCCAGAGCTGAATATACTATCAGTTCCACCCTCTGTTGTTTGTTTTAGTGGGCCAGATTTGCAGTTCTTGGTTTGTTACCACCAAAGAGATTGAACATGAAATGTATCAACCTAATAAATACTGAAATACTGTCTTGCTAAGCTGTATTTGCACACAAAATATATGTACACACAGCTGGTTGGCTTGGAACAGGGTTTCCTCTCCCTCCCTTCCCTCCCCTCCCTCTTTCTGGATTTCTTTTATTATTCCTTTTGTTAGAAATTAAGTGCTGTGAATACATGTTCCTAGATGTTCAACTGCGAAGTTGGTCTTCATGCTGCTCCCTTATTATTAATACACAGCACAAGATGTTTTATTATCTTTGCCACTGGATTCCATTCTGCTGGGGTCAGATATGGTGTCACTTTTCAACAGCACAGTGGCTCTCTTGAAATTAATAGGGGGGACTTAAAAGCATAATTAGAATCAGAGCTCTTTTCCAGCCAAGTCTGGTACTTCAGTTGAAAAAGCAACTCCTCTCCTCACAAAGGGTGTCTCTTCTGCATTACAGAACTCTGTAGTCTAATGCTGAAACTGCCTGTTTTATAGCTATGAAAAGAAATGGAACAACTGTAAAATAGTGGGATTTGGTTTGGTTGTGCTCAGTGTGCTCAGGCAGAGTTAGCTGTGGAATCCATCTCTGCCCACATGCAAATTGGCATAGTCCTTGCCCACTCATGCAAATATTGTGTATGGAGGTATGCATATGGTTTTAAAATCTACCCGTCTTCAAAGATCAATTTCAAGTAAAGTCTTTGAGAATTAGTTCAGGAAGTTTTCTTCTCTCCTTTTCCTCTTGACTACTTGGTAGAATGTGTACCCATAGTGTATGCAAAAGCTGTTATGCAAAGCTGCATCTTCTACAAAGGCATTGGCAAGTGATAAATACTGATGAGCAGGTGAATTGATTGTTCTTCCCCAGACACATTTTGAATCACAAGAAACACCATGTGATGGCATAGAATTGGTTGCATTTCAGTGAATCTACAGATGAGAGGTTTGTGGTTGAAACTTCTTCCCTCCCTTGGGGATACACATCAAGGTCCAAACTTCATGCCTATATTTGATTTCTACACTCACTACTTCACCCCAAAAAACTTCTCCATCCCACTTTGAGCATTCACTCAGACTTTACACATCTGACCCATCTTCGTGTATAAAAAACAAATTTAGGATGCAGTTACATGACTACATTATGTGCTATAAAAATATCCATACTTTTATTTTCAGTCTGTCATTTTACTCTCTTCTCTTCCAGAATTTGGAGAATGAGATAAGCAGTCGGGATGCTTTGACCAAGGCAGTGCTTAGTACAGGACAGAAACTGGTAAGAGGAGGCCACTCAGCCTCTTGCACTATCATGGAGCATCTAAAGGAGCTTGAGACTTCTGTAGAAACCTTGAAGGCAGAAGCTCAAGAGAGGAGACAGCGGCTCATGCAGTCTTATGAGGCCCATCTGTTCCTGAATGAGGTATAAAGATGGTTCATGGGAGATTTGGCCTGTTT
This sequence comes from Forpus xanthops, assembly GCA_032466535.1. NCBI lineage: Eukaryota > Metazoa > Chordata > Aves > Psittaciformes > Psittacidae > Forpus > Forpus xanthops. The sequence continues at coordinate 441 of JASSUY010027787.1, read as the reverse complement.
TCATTTAAAAAAAAACAATACATGTTGTTGAATGGATGCAGGTGCTGAGATAGGAGCCAAAGTCATAGAATCATAGAATAGTTAGGGTTGGAAAGGATCTTACAATCATCTAGTTCCAATCCCCCTGCCATAGGCAGGGACATCTCACACTAAACCATGCTACCTAAGACTATGTTCAGCCAGGCCTTGAACACCACCAGCGATGGAGCATTCATAACTTCCTTGGGCAACCCGTTCCAGTGCCTCACCACTACCACAGTAAAGAACTTCTTCCTTATAGCCAATCTAAACTTCCTCTGTTTAAATTTGAACCCATTACCGCTTGTTTTATCCCTACAGTCCGTAATGAAAAGTCCCTCCCCATCATCCCTATAGGCCCCCTTCAGACACTGAAAGGCTGCTATGAGGTCTCCACGCAGCCTTCTCTTCTCCAGGCTGAAC
>JASSUY010027786.1:0-36001 GCA_032466535.1 Forpus xanthops | reverse complement strand
AATTTTAAATCCTTACAACCTTTGCCTGAAATGCAAAGCTCTTTGGTTGATGGGAAGAATAATAACTAAATAAGCTATCTTTATTCCATGCAAGATGCAAGTTATACTTTTAGTTTGTTGGTTAGCTTGTTTCAGCAAAGTGATCTGTAGATACTTGTATGTTTGTGGTTAAGTCTAAAATTAATTCCACAAGGTGGGATGCTGAGCCTTCTCCTTTTATAAGAGCATAAGTTAATATCCAAACGGAATAAGCTGTTAAGTTGCTTTGGGATATATGATAAGATGATTTCCCAGGGTAAAGAAAACAATGCAAAGAAGAACTCATTGTATCAGAAACACTCTGCTGAAAGTAGCAGTGGATTTACATTTTGCTGCCATATGTTAATTGTTTTCTGGAAGTCCACTGAGAGAAGCAGCATTAGCTTCCTTCTGAAATAAAAATGGTTTTTAAATTGTTTTCTTTAAACTCAACCTCTGAAATCTTTCAGGAGTGCCAAGTATTAATATTCTACTTGGCCTTAAGTTCCCATAGTTGTTTTTTGGAATATATTTATATTTCTGAACGTTGGAGATTCTTTAAAAACATGGTGAGGGATTATTTAAATCTAACCCCTGAAGTCTTAGCCCTCTATGCTTCCATTTTGCAGAACACTGGGCACTGAATTTTGGACTTTCCCAAGCATACTGGGTGCCTTTTATTCCTGAAGCACTGGGGTGCTCTGTTTACCCCCTCTTTCCTGAGGGCGAAGTCAGTGGGATCTTCTTTGTGTGTTTTGCTTTGTTAATGTGGCTTTTTGTTTGGTTTTCCTCCCCCAGAGGCAAGAACATATTTCAAACTAATAAAATATCTTTTTTTTTTAATTGGAATAAGTAGACAAAGGTCTATTTCTACATTATAGTTTATAATCCAAAGTTTTAATTCCATGTGCTAATTGCTATAGGACAGACAAAAGCTTTTTAGGTTTAAAAAGAAGAGGAAAAAAAGGCTGCAAGCTTTACATGGTTCTATTTTTATTTTAACTAGTTCTTCAATGATGTATGTAGCAGATTTTGGTTGTTTATTAAGGTTGCCCAAGATATGACATGTCAGAACTACAGCAATAAAAGTTTGTATTTAATTTGTTTATATCTTAAGCCCTAACTTTCAGTTTGAGTGTAACCATGATAAGCCAAGATAGGAGTCAAGGTCAAAGCAGTAATTTGTGTTTCTCTTGCTTTTTCTTGGCTTCTGCTCACTTAAGGAAATCTCAAGCTGTGTGTTTAGTGGAGAGATGTGTTGCTGGATTGCACAGGGCTGAATCAGAAATAAACCGTGTGCCCCTCAAAACCTGGCTGTGTAAGGAGTCCCCGCAACAGTTGCTGCGCACCGCTGATTTAACTGCCTTAAGAAGATTGCTAGGGCAGATTGTGCCTTATTCAAGTGTGACACAGATATGACTCATGTATTTTCAGTTGTATTCATCCATTTGTTGTATTTACTGAAAACAAAGCATGTTCTGTCTGCAGAGTGGAAGTTGCAAATCCTGGCTGACAGAAGAAAGCTGCAAGGGGCTCTACAACGGGGAAGCAAAGGGCATTTGGGAAAGGCTACAGTCTCTGATTGTAATTTGGAGATGTGGATCATACAGCTTGCATGTCTCAGTGTGTCCTACTGAATGGCACTGATGTATCAGGCCACTGTGAGACAAACAAGTAAGCAATATTTTGCTCTGCCTTACACAGTATTGCAAAGTGCTGTTATGAGTAACACCTCTGTGGTGGGATTGATGGAAACTTGACCTTGCCTGCCCACATCACTGTGGGGTTTTCTTCTTTTTTGAAAGTAAAAAAGAAAGATGTCTACAGTGGTGCTGAAGACAGCTGATTTTTATTTTCTTCATTCACAGTTTATTTTTTATTGGTACTTTGGATTATGGTTCTCCAAATATGAAAATAGTTTTAAAAATCTTGAGAACTTGTGTAATAGCAACTTACTGATTTAATCTTTTTTCTCATAAATGAGCATGCCATTCCACTAGCATAGCAGAAAACATGTCTGAAATAAGTTTTAGAACAGTTAATTCTATATTTTCTTTGTTCTTCTCTGTAATCCAAAAATCTGTCCAGATTTTAGGTGCTTGGCGTTCAAGTATTTAGAAATTTTATTTAACCTAGTTTCTGTTTCAAGTCTTCCTTTCAGTTGGACATTATGAATCTGCCATATACACTTTCTTCAAGACCTGGAGAAACTGCTTTTTCATTGTTTGGCAGCCACAGTCCTGCTCCCTTTCTGATTGCTGAGGAGAAGAGTTAAGCAACAGTTGCTACAAGTCACGTTCTGGGGATTGCATCAAGATGTTCCTGGCACTGCTGGGAAGTCATGCTGGCACAATGCAAACCTTGACAAGACGCAAGAGTGTTTTGCTGTGGATTTTGTGTAGTTGCATCACGAGTCTCTTTAGCAAGTTCCTGGGGAATGTGATGATTTTCTCCAATTCAGGATACTTCCTGAGGGTTTATCTCGCCTAAGATGAACGGAAATGTTGTGTCCTGTATGCTCTGGTTAAAACTGCAAGAGTAGTGAGAGCACTCCGTCTCTGAAGCCTTATGTGTGTGGCGCAGCAGCCAAGCCTTTCTCTGTGCTTGTTTGCATTGTTTAAACCGACATGTTTTCTTTGGCTCTTGAGTCAGTACAGTTAACAAATAGATGTTTTGCCCCTGAAGGAGAGGCTTGTTTTTCTTGCTGCCTGGTTAATCCATTCTGAAAGTTACTCAAGAAGACAATTTACTATTATCTAAAACAAATCTATTTATACAACAGCACTTTAAAACACTTCTATCTTTTACTTTCCTGTTCCGCCATTGAAAACTATTTGAGTTTGATGTTGTAAAAGACAGAGAATTCCAAAACTTGTCTAACTCAATTTTGTTTTCATGCATGAAAGGGAAATGCCAAGGAAGGTTTAATGGTTTGGTAATCCTCTAAAATTGAAGGGATTATATTTTCCTCCTGTTTTCTCCTTTGTAGACACTTGCTGTTAAAAATATCATCATTCCTTAACTTTAGCAAGAACTACATGTTAATTTAGTGTTTAGCAGAGTAAGGTTTTTTGCTTATAAGGAAGATTTATTCTGGTTTATGGGTTCTGTAGTTGATAGTTAATATTTAGATTTGCAATTAAATAGGCATATCCAAATGCAATGTACTTTAAAGCAGGAGTACAGTGAGCTTACAGAGGATGTCTGTGGAGCTTTTTCTTCACAGTTATTTAGAGCAAAATCTTGCTTCCTCTTTTTTTGCCAGCTGTGTAGAGTTTTGGAGATTTAGGTAATTATATCCCTTCTGAAATTATGACTGTGGCAGAACTGACTTTTCCACGCTTTTGTGGATGAAATTGGAAAGCGACTGAAATGTTCTTAAAATCACTTAGTGGGTTGTGTAATATTTCTGTTGTACTTAGCCCGGCAGCTAATTTTTAAATCCCAAGTTCACAGCCTTAAAAAGTGTATAGTCACATTACTATGCTGCTCAGACACCTTTTTGAAATTTGCTTTGGATGTTGCTGCAGCCAGGCTGATAACCCTAAAGTGTTTTGCAGCTGCCTTTGTTTTGTATTAAAATTTTAGGATGAGTATGTATAGATGCACTCTGGTTTGGATGTAGAGCTAGCTTAGGTAGTGACCAAGATGTCTTTATTGCCTCTTCTTACGGACTAAATTCAGTCAAGAAGCATGGTTATCCTGGGTTCAGCAGTAGCAGTCATTTTTCTGCTTCTTAGTAACTGGTGCAGTGCTGTAGTTTTGACTTTCGGCCTGGGAACAGTACTGATAACAGTACTGATAACACCGATGTTTTTAGTTGCTGCTCAGTAATGTTTTGGTCTGACCAAGAACTTTCTGGGTCTTGTGCTCTGCCAGGAATGAGGGGAAACCAGGAGGAAGCAGAGACAGGACACCTGGCCCAAACTAGCCAAAGAGGTATTCCTTACCACAGCACATCATGCCTCAGATGTAAAAACTGAGGGCAGGGACCCAGATGAGTGGGATCACTGCTCGGTCAGGCTTGGTATCAGTCAGCAGGTGGTGAGAGGTTGTATTCTCTTCCCTTGTTATTTCCCTTATTATTGGTGGTAGCAGCAGTGGTTTGTATTATACCTTAGTTACTGGACTGCTCTTATCTCAACCCGTGGAAGTTACATTCTTTCGATTCTCCTCCCTATCCCTCCAGGAGTGGGGGGGGGGGGGGGGGGCAAGGAGGAGGAGTGAGCAAGGGCTGCATGGCTGATTTGCTGACTGGGTTTAAACCATAACAGTGGTATACTTGGTTAGTTTTTTCATGGTGTTAAATGAGCTGAGAAAATGACTGCTTTGTGCTCTGAAATTTCCTTTATAACAATTTATTTCTCACAAGGTGCCTATTTATGATAATAAATGCCTGAAAAATACCAGTGCAATGAATGCTTTTCATTGATATTTTGTATTAGTAGCATTTCTCTAGATGTAGTTTGAGGTGAAATGAAAGAGTAATGATGCTTGCTCTTTTCCTGCATACTGGTACAAAATGTATTTGGTCTTGATTTCTCTGCTGTTTCTGTTTACTGTACCTGGTGTGTGACATAGGTTGGCACCAATGTGGTTATTTACCACAGGATTTCTGACTATTGCTGTGCTTGAAACATTCCTTCAGCTCCAACAGATCTAGAATTGCCTCCTGTGTTTTCTTTAAGTAGGCAATTACATAAAATTATAAACCTTTTTGCATAAACGTAGCAAGTAAAAGCACCATCTCAACTCTTTCCACTTTGTAAATCAAGACTTGACCCAGTAACTGGTAACAGCTCATAATTTTTAAGTAGTTAAACTGTTTGGATGGGGTATAGCTTATATCTAATTTGGTGATTGTTGAATGTTTAATTGCACAGTGTGACATTTTAGCGGCTCATTTCCAAGTATGACAAGATTACCTTTGAAAACAGTCTGCAAATGCCTGACCAAAGCCCCACTGAGCATTTTCCCCAAGAATCTTTCTTGTGCTGTGCTTTTGTTGTGAATGCAGAGTATGCTGTATTGACAGGTTACGCATTAAAGATGGAGTAGATCTGTCACCAGCAGAATGCTGTTCCCTGTGGTTTTTTTTCTGTTGTAATGCAAAGATAAAATGTGGCTGACACTGACGACTGATGTTAACTTTGCATGTGTACTCATTCAAAGGAGTCTATGCCTGTTTGTTTCGCACGTTTCAGAAATATGGCTACACGCACCTTTCTGCTGGTGACCTCCTTCGTGATGAACGAAAAAGGCCAGGCTCACAGTATGGAGAACTCATTGAGAACTACATTAAAGAGGGGGAAATTGTACCGGTTGAAATAACAATCAGCTTAATCAAGAGGGTAAGGAAAGAGCTATTTCCTACTGATTCACTCGTGCAGACTAAGCAACAAAGCAGTGGCTGCTTTCTAGAAGAATTGTGTTTCCCCTGTGTAATATGAAATGGCAGACACATAGGTGCACATCATGTACTGGGCTTTTCTTAGCAATTACTCATGTTTCTTTCTGACTGGTTGGAGGGAGGTAGATGCTGGCTTCTAATATCTGAGGATCTGTGAGATGGATAATTTTAATTGAATTTTATTGTTTTAGTAGCTCTAGGGACGTCAGTGAGACTGCATTTCTCATTTCCCTTAACTAGCTTTTCCACCTCTTTGTCAGCTCAGTTGTATTTGACTTGAGAGTGCAGGCCTTAAAGGTACTACATTTCTGTAAGTTTTATCAAAAGACATGTCCAGGTGGAAAAGAGCACCTCCTAGTATTGTTGAGTCAAGAATAATTCCAGCCTTATCCTTATTACATGTCTAAGAAAACAACCAGAGTATCTTCTGGAAGACAAGAAAAGGCTTCTGTTGCTCATGGCACTAAATTTATGTGTAGTTTTCATATTAAAATTAAGTCTACATGAAGGATGTTTTGGCATCTTACTGTGTAACAGCGCTTTCTAGTATCTTGTAGAAAATTGCCTTTAAAACTGGGGTTGGGTGTTACGAGACTGAGCTTTATCAAACAGTGAATTGAATTTGAAAGACAGCTATATTGGTGTGTTGGTGAATTAATTATCATGCATTGAAGGTGAAACAAAAATATGTTTTGTAATTCTGTAATAGTCCTAAAATAAATGCTCAATTTACCATGCCAACTTTTTGGGGTAATTTAATAATTAGATTAATGGTTTTATGTGCAGGAGATAATGAATTGGATTCTCTTTTATCAGGCTATGGATCAAACAATGGCTGCGAATTCCCAGAAGAACAAGTTCTTAATTGATGGATTTCCCAGGAATGAAGATAATCTCCAAGGCTGGAATAAGACTATGGATGGAAAGGCGGATGTTTCTTTTGTTCTCTTTTTTGATTGTGACAATGAGGTAATGAAATGTGTTATTCTGTAACTTCCTTTCTTGCTATGTTGTTGGAATCATTCAGGAGCAAGAAAACTGTCAGGTAGTGAAAGGACAAGTGTAAGAGTAGAAGGGAAACTTGGTATATGAGTTTTGAGGATATTTTTTTTGGCAGCTTGTTTTTGCAGGTGAAAAACTATGAGTTTGAAATGGCAGCTTATTGCTCCTGATATAATCCTGTGCTAATAAATTATATTGACATTCTTCAGGCAGTTGCATTCTTAAGGAAAATCTATAAAATCGTTAAATATCTTGTACAGAATTACTTGGTTAATTTTCAGAAAGCATTACACTGTTTATTCTTAGTAACTCTTTAGTCCAAAATTAACTTGCCTACTTTAATTCTAATGTGCTAGCTTCATTTTCACAGTTGTGAGCTGTGCTATGGGATAGCCGGTAATCAACATGTTATTCAGCAAGTCATTAGATTACAAGGACGTTCTGACAGTGATATATTATATTCATTTAACAAGTGCCACGATATGCTGTCTTTTTAATATATCTGTGCCCTTGAGACATAAAAACTGACACATGAATCCCAGCACCTTAAGCTGACTTTCTTCCTTTCACCTGTTTCCCCAATTTCCTGAGACATTTTCTTACTTTTTTTTTACTTAATTGCAGTTCTTTTTTAATCTCCACAAGTCAGGGGTTATTTTTTTCTATTTAAAATTTTTAGTAAGATTAAATGATTTTTTTCACTTGGAGTATTAATTTGGGGGTTCTAACTTTTTTACTAGATGTAACAATAGACAACAATGCTTACATGATCTTCTGGATGTTTTTTACTATGGGTGTTTTTTGTAGGAAACACTAATTTTTAACCATTGTCCTCATACATGAGTAGGATAAATGTATTCATGAAGTGTATATGTGTCAGTGTTGCTTACTTAACTTTAGGTTTCAAAACTTCAAAACATTCATTGAGCAGCTTTTAACTCTGGTTAGTTCTTCAGTTTTTACTTAGATTTTGAAGTCTTCCAATAGCAATGTCAAGTAAGAACACTTTAACTTACAGTAATTTAGTATATAGCCTTATGAAATGCTTGGGCGAATATTCAGTGACTTTCTTTCAGGCATGTCTTAGTTGTCTATTTTGACATTCTGCTTTTCAGAAAGCCTGAACACATCCTTGAAAGTCAGGTGTTTTTCTTCTTTAAATGTCTCAAATCAGAGACCCAGTCAAACCACTGAGCTTGATGTTTTTACTTCCACTGATCTCAATCCTATCTAAGGAGTCCCCATTTCAATAATGATGAAGTGCAAAGCCTTCCTTTTTCTCTGTGAGAATCTAACATTCCTTGTGAATTCTGCTTACATCCACCAGATCTGGGCAATATTTTGTGTGTCAGGCGTATTTAGATTTTTCAGGATTTGTTTTACTCCTGCTTTCAAGATTGCTCCTTGTGTTCCTGGTTGTGATCATCCTTTTGATGTCTTCTATAGATATGTATTGGCCGCTGTCTTGAAAGAGGCAAGAGCAGCGGTAGGAGTGATGATAATCGGGAGAGTCTGGAAAAGAGGTACTACCTTCAAAACTTCTCTGTTCCCTTCTGTTTGTGTTATACTGTGTAATGCTTTTTTCCCCTATGCTTTCTCCTAGAATTCATACATATCTGCAGTCTACTAAGCCTATAATAGATTTGTATGAGAGAATGGGAAAAGTCAGAAAAGTGGATGCCTCTAAATCTGTTGATGAAGTGAGTACATAAACCAGAAAGCATGGGTATGACTGTGGCAGGGTGCATATTTTTGGCATTCTTCTGATGTGTGTTACTGAGGGAGGTTGTGGAACTCTCATTTTGACTCTTGAAGAACTGATTAAAATGTGAATAACTTTAAGAAATCAATTAGTTCTGCTTGAACATGAGCTGGGCCAAACACACTTTCTGTGTTATAAATGTCTTATCTTTCTCCCTTCCATGAGCTTTTGCTTTTCGGAAGTAGTATTGCTGTTCAGTCTCAGTTTCTCAGAACTGATGCTAATTTCACTATTAAAGAATTACTGTGAATGTTCTAAGAAAAACCTATATGTTTTTAAAAATACTCACAATTATTGGGTGCACTGCTTTAACTTAAAGCAACTTTAACTGGCACGTGAGAAAATTAATATTCTTCCTTCTCTTTTTAGGTTTTTGAAAAAGTTGTACAAATTTTCGACAAAGAAGGCTAATTCCCAGCTTGAAAGTTCATTTCAACTTGTGCTTGAATCTTGCTTGAATAGCTGCTACTGCAGTCCACTCTTTGTAACTGTTTTAAAAGATAGTTTTTTTTAATTGTTTTCCACATATCTACTGATAATTGGAAAATCGATTAGTTACAACTGGTTTTTAAATAAGAAATCATTTCTTGTGTCTATAGTATATAAATATCAGGGTTCTCCATTAGTACAAGTTCAGTTACTCATATAGTAAAACCACAGTTAAAACATCTCTCTGAAGAGACTATTTATTGTCACAGTTCTGTGCCTGTCATGGGCAGCCCTTATTCCTTATTGCCATACACTTATTTATTTATTTCAAGGATCAACCAAGCAGCAGCATTAAGTAATGAGAGACCTGTGCCCTTGTTTGTTTTTTGGGTGCTCGGACCAAATTTAGCAGGTATTTTTTTCAGAGTATAATTTCGTGACAAAGTTCTCTGTTATACCCAAACCTGAATCGTGTAAGTCAAGCTGCAGTTAGTATGAGAGTCTGTCTTAGCAGTTCTTACGAAATTATTTAATATGCTGTTCTGCAATAGACAAACAAAGTACTTTACGGAAAGTGGTGCTTTCTTATGACTCTGGATGTAAACTGTCTTTTAAGTTCCTGAGTACATGAATGACACAGCCCTGGGCTTTACCTTGTCTTCTTTAGCAAAAGGTTAAGAATATAATTTCTAAGTCAGGTCAGTATTTCCATACTCACTTACTTTAAATTATAGTTACATTCTTAATTACAGCATGGTCTTCAGAAGGCAGCAAACCTCATAAATTGTGTACAGTAAGCAGAATCTTCTAACAGTTCTTTGGTTTGTAACAAGTGGAAGGGATTTTCTGTATTATTATTATTGAAATACTGTGTTACTGAATGCTTTAAGGTTTGTTACCTGGGGAAATATTTTATGGTTAAGCTAGTGAATTTTTCCCCCCTAAAATTGTATAATTTTAATAGCTATTTGTTTGGAAAGATTGTAAATTATTGTATTTCTGTTATAATGTGGTCAGCGGAAGGGAAGATAGCTGCAGAAAAAATTCCTTTCACTTAAATAAATTGGGTCCTGCTTCATCGTGTTCTCTTGAATTAGCCAAGTATGGTCAGTACCTGTAGTTGGGGTAAGCAGATAAGTAGTTGAAACAGACTGATTTAAATGTTTGCACAGATTTGATGTAATTCTGCCTTTTGTTTAAAGTACCCTTTTCTCTCCCCTATATAGTATGCATAGGTCTGTTGGGGGCCCAGCCATGCATTCCTTGCATGCCCTAAGCTTTCACTGAAGGAGGCTCCAGAGGCTTGAAAATGGGTCTTTTAACTAATTCTAGTGACAGAGTGGTTCTTCCTACATTAACTGACACCGTAATTGGTTTGTGATACACTAATGGATGTTGCTAATTACAGAGAATCACAATTTGGAGAGCTTGGGGTTTAGCTTTTCCTTACTGATGACTTTCTATTTAGGAAAAGCTTTAAATTAAGCCTGGCATCTAATTAGAATCAGATGTGATGGTCCTCATCCTGCAATGTGATCTGCGCAGGCAGATTTGCATTTGCATCAATTCTCATCTCAGTGAGGTTCTTGAGGCTGCTGGACTGGGGAAGAGATGGGTACAGAAACAAAGGGTAAGCTGAGGCATCCTTCCCAGTATGGTAGGAGTTCAAACAATGGACTGAGCACAAATAACTGTTTACCACTGCAGAATATATGAACCATGACTACTTTTGTGAGTGTGGGAGGCTAAAGCTTTTGCTTTATGAATTTCCCCTTAAAAAAAAAAAAAGAAATCATGGAATTTAATTCCTACCATATAAATATGCTGACATAGGGTAGGATCCAGTGATATGTTGGTTAGGATCCATGTTGTGATATGAAGGTTAGAATCAGGGTTTTCCCCAAAAGACTTCAAACAGGATTCTTTAATAAGAGAGATTTAATTATCTTTTGTTTCCAAGTTACTGGTTTTTACAAGTTCTGTGCAGAATAGAGTATCTGTTTTCTCTCATCATATACTTTTCTGTTTATTTAACTGCTGAAACAAAGGGGAAAAAAAAAAACCTTTGGAGCAAGTTTTTAGGAAAAACCCAATGGTTTTGGCAATATTTGGAGTGGATTGTAATGTGTCTGTGCAAAGACTAGTTTTTTTTTTTTGTCATTTTATTTATTGAAAATGCCATTAAATGTCTTACCAATTCTTTCAAGTTGGTCTTCCGATTGAAATAAAGATTAAAGGCAATATGCCAACTTGTTGTGTCTGTTTAGCAGCAGAACTGTACAAAGAATTTGAGGAGATCCAATAAACTTTGTTCTGTGGCTTCAGATGAGTGCTTGACTTACAGTTACCTGTCACGAGGGATATTTTTCATATATATATATGTATGTATGTAAAATGCGTATTTATTAGTGTTAGATACATTTAATGGCCACACATGCACAGGTAGGTTCAGAAAAGTGCAGTTTTCACTATCAAAACTGAAGACTCTGTTAGGTACAGGATAAGATCAAGCAAATCCCTGAGGAATTGGTACCTTTTCTTGATTATGTAGGTTTATCTGATTACTCAAATTGTATAGTTGTGCAGTGACAATTCATTTGGCGCATCTATAAAAGAAAAGGGGTCTTGAAGCAAGCTGGGAAGCACAAACCTGTTGCACAGCTGCTGTTGGAGATGTTTTTTGGTCTTGATTTCTCATGCTTCCTTGCTCAATCAGCAGCTGATTTCCTGAAAGCTATTCTGCTGCTTTGCTGCAGCACATGCCTTTGTGCTGTACCCAAGACTGTGCCCTTAAAGGAGATTAGTGCAGCATAATGTTCTTTATAAAGGAAACTGAGAGGTTGCCAGGCTTATTTTAAAATAAGCCTTCACATTTTGTGTTGAAGTTTGTCACTAAATGGGTTGTTTATTCACATGTAGGTTTCTACTAAACACCTTGGACTTGAAACATTACCCTGAAAAGATTTGCCCTGCTAGCCTTGAAAGAGGGGGAAAAAGCAGAGCAGTAGTAGATATCTTTCTGCTACTAAAACTACATAAACCAAACTCTTCTGCTGAAACCTCACCCTGCGGTTGCAGTGTCTCCTCTGGGACTGACGGACAGGGTCAAGGCCCTGGGAGCTGGCCGCAAAGGAAACTTCCCATTCCTGCAAGTGGGAAACTTGAATGGAAAATCCCTTCCCCAAAGGTGCCAATTTGATGGAACAGGGACAAGCGGAGAAGATGAGGGTTGCCGCCATGCAAGATATTCCCCACTAGGAACATTGCTCCTTAATAAGGAGAGATGGTTCACGAGGGAGTTCCAAGGTCTTGTGGAAAATGCTGTGTCTTACAACAATGGGGACATCTGTGTGCTGCTGCCCCGGCTGAACTGGGGAGAATGGGCAAGTTAAATGGAAAAAAACCCGCAGTTCAGACTGGAGCTGCCAACTGTCGTTACTGGTTGGCAGTTCTTAGCTGCCAGCATTTGGGAAAGTTGCAGCTTAGGGGATTACTTTTCTGCTTAGTTTGAAGTTCAGTACCAGTTTGGTCCCTGTTGTGAGACAGATGTCTCTGAAAGCTCCAATGTATGACTACCCAGCTGGCCGCCTGCTCAGAGTCCAGGCCTTGGCCCCTTGGCTCAATCAGGTTATTTCTTCAAGCCACAACATGGGAGGACTTGGAGATTGGGCTGGGTGCTTGCCACAGTCCAAAGATCATGGGGTTAACAGCTAATAATGGAAACTGCAAGACACCAGAAAGAGGATTCACCTGATCAGGTAACAAAGGAGATAATAACAAAAATACTAAGAATTTTGATTTCATATAGCAACAATTCTTATGCTTTTCTGGTCTGCAGACCCTCATAAATCTTCCAGTAGAGATATGGGGGTATAGAAGAATTTAATCTTGCAGCTCTTGGCTATTTTTCATGGATTGCTTAGTTTAAGATGGTGGGATTCAGCCTGTGGTCTATAGAGTATTTCTGTTGGTAACAATAGGCATCTTTATTGAGTCTTCTAATCGGCTCAGCTGGTGCTCTATCCTCTTTGCTTTGTGCCTTTAATGTTTTTTTTCCTTTCCTTTCCGAGTTGCAGATACTCTTTGGGATGGGGAAGGGGGTGCTTCAAACAATCTATATCTTGCAAAAGAAAATCTTTAAATACCTTCAACAGGAGTAATCAGATCCTATTTCTACTGATGAGCTTGGTAAACAATCTGTTATAAATCTGATGTAAAGCACGTTGTGCTTTTTCCTTTTCCCTCCACTACAGAAAATCTCGTTGTAGTGCCTCTTTCTCCTCTGGGATCAGCTGTGTCTGTCTTGCTTCAGCACAGTGCTTAGCAGCAGTTGCATGAACAAACTCCTCAAGCTTTGGAAGTTTAGCATTGTCCTGTTATGCTTCAATGCATGGCAAGTGAGATGATTGAGGATGGGAGGAAAGACGCTTAAAGAAGCTCAGTCAATTCTGCTTCACTAGTCAAGCTTCAGCTTTAGATACGTATCTGTTCCTCACAGCAGCAATGCTTGCATTTAGTCTTGCTATTTCATGATTATGCTGTATAGAAATCCATGCAAAAGCATTCCCTTGCCTGGAAGTTGCCTCTCTCCCCTCATTGCCACCTTGAATTTCAGGGAATGTGTAGGGTAAAGAAGCAGAAGGCAAACTGGGCAGGATGAAGACAAACTGGGCTGTGCTTGTGAAGGACAAGATGCACAGTGTATTTCTCTGCAGGCAGCAATGCCGGGCTCTTTTGTCACCCTGGTTTATAACTACATTCAGACAGCAAAGCAGAAATCTCTTCTCCCTCAAGTGTTTGGCAGAAAGCTTGCTTTTGTCTAAAATGCTTCTTAAGCACTGCAAACCATTCAGTCCTAAACCAAATACCAGTTTGAGTTGTGCTTTTTCTTTCTAATTTACAAATAGGAGGGTTTGGGTTAGTCTCTTGTAATAGCTGCGGTAGTGAGACAAGGAAAATACAAGGCGCCATCCCAGAAGATATTATCTGCTTTATTCTGGAGGGCTTTTTAGCACAATGCAGTTTCTTTGTGTAAGAAATGGCAAAGATTGCTGTGTGATACCACACACGATATGTGTAATGGTACGTGGATGGTACGTGGGAACAGTATCTTGTACAACTTTTGTACTTGGAATGAATTTTAGTGCCATGAGGTGTGGAAAGAGATTTTAGGATAGATTCTCAATTGGATCAAGTCTTAGGAATGAAGCTTAATCTATCATGGAGTTCTTCAAGGACTATCAGGATCTGTCAAGGAAGGTATTTGGATGATGTAACGTGGAGATCCTCTTTCCAAACTGAGCATGGAGCTCTCTTTAGATTGCTGTTTGGGACGTTACTGCTGTTTTCTTCTTAAACCAGAACCCTCTGGAGTCCATAGATGTGGTCAAAAAGTACCTTGAGATCCATGTTATGTTCTAACCCACATACCTCTGTCCTTGTGTGAATACCTCTTCCAGATTCTTTTGGCTATGGTGGAAATGATTAATGCCTTTATTTTAGGGGGAGGACTGGCATAGCCTCAAGCTGCTGCCCCACCTCATATTCCACATGCATGAACTTCTGTGAGGGAGATGCTCTCTGGGAGCTGTAGCGGCTTCCTTACTTCCATTTTTCTTTCCAGGCCATGTATCTTGCATGGGCAAGGTTTCCCAAGGTATTGTAGCATCTCCCTATCCCAAGAAGGGAGATGGTAGCTGGATCATGGGAGAAGCCCTTGGGCACAGGAGGCAACAATGGCATGAAGCATCTTGGATGCATTTTTCAAATGAAAGTATAATCCACAGCCACATTTTTGCTGGATAATCAGAATGTCCACAGAAAATAGGAACAGGGATAATTTTACCATGTTCTTTCTAATTTAAAATTTTCTGCAGAAAGAAAGTGCATTTGACCACTTCCTTGTGACAGAGAGCTCAGGATTTTAAGTGCCGTTCCTAAAGCAGGCATTGCATTTGGATTACCATGTGTGACTTCTTACGGAGCTTCCCTGGGCTCTTGGATGCTGTTCCTGCCAGCGAGAGCAGATTGCTTCGAGCAATAAACATCCCACAAAATTATGTATGTTCTTTAAGAAAAGTAGCAGGATTTTCTGCTAATTGCAAAAATACATGATGGATGCCTTCAGCATCTGTTATTTATTCTCTAACCAGCTTTCATCCAAAAGTAACCTTTAAACAAACACTAAGATTGGGTAGTGTAACGGTTCCAATGTGTCACACATATCTACACCCTCTGGTTTAATGATGTTTGAAACTGGTGCTTACAGTTGACTTCTAGCGAGAGGGTGAAATTGTTTATATCTCTAGCTGAGAGGCATTCACAACCTGGCAGAGACGATGCTCGGTGCCAGAGCTAAAAGCATGTCTTGGGCGTTTGGATGGGCTCTTCTTGGAAGCTGAAGGCCTGCCAAACGGCTGTTTGCTCGCACGACAATTGCTTCAATCTACCACAAGGAGGGGAGCAAGGCTCGCAGAGAGGATGATGCAGCTTGGAAATGTCATTCATAGGCTGTACTCTAGTTCCCATGTATTGAAAAACCTCATTTTTACTTTAAAAATCTGCATTTTTTTTAACGCTGTAACTTAAAAAATAAAATTCCCCTTAGAGAAAAAGATATATTTGGACCTTTTTTTTTTTTCTTGCACTGATATCTGCTGTATTGGCGACATTGTGCTTTTTTGTCAGTTTATTTAATTGCATCTAATGAGAACAACTAGATGGAGCCAATGGAATGATTATTGTGGCTGTTCTGTGCCACTACAGTCATGATGGGTTTGTCAGTCCCATCCTGGACCAACTAGGCCACTCACTGAGATTGGCTTCAGTGAAAACTTTCCATGAGCAAAGGGCTCACATACCTGGCACAACAGCAGAGAAGCATTCCTTATGTCTTTCCATCTCAGAGTGCCTCAGAAGTGAGATCTGTCCTGTGCTGGCAGAGGGAGCACTAAAAGCAAAGCTGCTGGGAAAAGATGAGTAGTAAACACCCCATTCCCTTTCACAGGAATTTTAGTGGGAAACCACTGTAGCTACACAGTCAAAACCTATACAGCTTTGTCTGTCGATGGACGGTGTCTGACAAATTCTCCTAGCTGCCCTTTCATCCTATTATTCTTTCCAAAGAACTGATGGAAAAGCATGGACTTAGTTTACTCCTTCAGCCACAGCTGTGCATATACTACCTGGGCATCTTTCAACAACAACAGCCCCATGCTTCCCAAAATTGCTTCATGGTAGGGGAATGGGAAGAAACAGGAGGGGGTTGGCATCTGTCATGGGTTCAGCAGCAGCAGTCATTTTTCCCCTTTAAGTAGTAGCTGGTGTAGCACTGTGTTTTGGATTTTCAGCTTGGGAACAGTGCTGATAACACCAGTGTTTATAGTTGCAGTTTAGAATGTTTTGGTCTGACCAAGGACTTTCTGAGTCTCATGCTCTGCCAGGGAGGAAGCAGAAACAGGGCACCTGACCCAAACTGACCAAAGAGGTATTCCATACCACAGTACATGCCCACTTTTACATCTGGGGGCAGGAACACAGAAGAGTGGAGTTCACAGCTCAATCGTCGAGTGGTGAGCAGCTCTGTCCTCTTCCCTTGTTTTTCTGTGGTCGTTGTTATTGGTGGTGGCAGTGGTGATTTGTGTTATCCCTTAGTTACTGAACGGTTCTTATCTCAACTTGTGGGAGTTACATTCTTTCGGTTCTTCCCATTTTTCCCCCCTTGAAGTGGGGGGGGAACAAGGTGGAAGGAGTGAGTGGGCAGGCAGATTGATTTGCACCTGAAACCACGACAGCATCCCATCTTCAATCCCATGGTTGGAGAAATAGCCTTTGCTTGCAAAGAGCAGCTACTCAGATTTGATCAAACTAGATCCTAACTCAGTGTGGTTAACAGAACAAGGTGCCTTAGGAAGGACAGACTTGGGAGAATTCATTGCATCAGTTCAATGAATTGAGGGTCATTTACCCCCGAAGTTATTCTAGGTGTTTAGGTTAAGGTGTTAAACAAGTTCTGTTTGAAGTATTGAGAAGAGGTATTTCTTCAGGGAAATTCATCAGTGCAGTATTTTAAAGCACCCATAGAGAAGTACCCAAAGAACAAGTTAACACAGTTGTGGGCAAGGCCTAAGAACCAAAAGCAGTTTGAGAGTCTGGAGCTCTGTGAAGGATGTGACATCTCTCAGCAGTCCCATCCAAACTGCTGATATCCATCTCTGCTGCAGAATAAAAGAGTAGATAATTATGCTTCAGAAAACATGTGTTTTTAAAAGTTAAGACGGTCAGTTAGTTAAAATGATAAAGCACAAGTGACCTTAATAGGAAGAATAACAATAAAAAGTGATAACCTTAATTTGGAAAATTAGTGAAAAAATTACTCTTCCATTAACTGACACTGTGATGGGGATTACTCTGGAGAAGGGAGATTTCGAGTCCCTTTGGGAGAGCTGGTAGATTTCTACTGTCTGAGAAGGCAGAGGGTCACCACAGTAGCTAATGACAGGAGGCATACGAAGAGCTTTAATTAGCTTTGCTGTTATTCTTCCATCACAAGCCATTTATTAACTCCTGCCTTATCTACCCTGCTGTTCCCAATCTGAACTGCACAGTCCCATGAAACATGAGCAGTGGGGGACAAAAGATAAATTTGGGGGAGATTAGACCCCCTCAAACAGCCAAGGGAATGCTGAAGGTCGCAGAAATGGGTAAGGTCCTTGGCAAACACCTCCATGTGACTGTCCTTGGTGCAAATGTGGAGTAACCCTCATGTGCTACTAATTGGTCTAATTAAGGAACTCAGCCCAGGTGGGAGAGAGCAGGCACTTGTTAACTGGGCTTCTGCTGGTCCCCAGATGCTAATGCAGAATGGTTGATGGGAGCCCAGGATGGGAAGCACTGGTCCTGCAGCTTCTGATTTAGGATCCAGGGAAGGAGCAGAGGTGAGAGCTTGGGATGTAACTATTACGGCAAACCAAGGCTGATTCCTCGCACTGAGAGGGACTGGGTGACTGGAAGTTGCTGGGGGTGTTTTTGAGCAGGGCCAAGCACATGTGGCTGAGTAATTTTCTTGTATTTCATCTGTTGTCACTGGAGACAGAGTGGAGACCTGAGTACAAAATCTTGGGATCCTTTGGGAAGAGGTCTCTATCAGGCACAGGTCTTTCCAGTGTTGCTGATCACTTGCCCCACCAGCAATTGCCCAAAGCTTCCAAGCTGCTGAGGAGTTTGGTATTCCAAAGCCTGTGTGACTGGAAAGCCTGCCAGACACTCAGAGAGCTTTGTTTGGTTAGAAACTATTTGAAACTTTTCCCCTTGTGCGTTCCCTTTCTTTGGTTTGTTTGTTTCTGTCCCATACCCACCCGGAGGTGGGAAGTTGCTTTTCCTTCTTAGAGTAGACCCAGATTTCTAGATCATCTCTTGGAGCTTTATTTAAGGGAAAATAAAAGAATCCTACCCAACACACTCTAACCCCCATACTGTAAGCCTTAAAGAAGTGCTGCTAGCTCCGCTCACTGCGTAGCCCTGGGAAAACTTCTGTACTGCAGACTTAAAGTGGGAAATGGGGATGAGAGGCGAAAGACGAATGCTGAAGGTTAAATGAGTTGCCGTACACCTGCAGCCTGGAGGAGCTGCCCTGGTTTATCAGACCAGTGGCAAGTTCTGCATGCAGATCCCTATGTTATGCTGAGGAGCTGGGATGTTTGGTCTGTTTGTAAGTCAAAGCAAGCTCTAAGCAATGGGCAAGTGAGCTCTAAGAGTAAACTCTGATCCCTCCTTTGCAGGTGATGGAGGTGAGACAGGAACACCATGACCCCATATTGTCCCCTGCCTTTAGCAGCAGAGCCCTGCTCTCTGCCTCATGTAAATGATGCCATTGTGTCTTTTCTTGCTTCTAAAAGGTGTTTTTTACACCTGAGAGGCACGATAGAAATGAGAACTCTTTGCTATGGTGCTGAGCTGCTGCTGAGGACCTCCTGGCCCCCTACCTTGTGCCCCAGCAAACTTGCAATCCTGGGCTTGATCCTCTGTTCTTTTAAGCCTGTAATGGTGTGTGTCATGGAGGTGTGGGATCCCTATCTGGGCTTTGCACACACCATCTCTCCACGCATACACATTGGCAATCCCCAAACCCTGCTGCTTTAGGGGTGATGCTACCAGTATCCCGTGAGGTGCCCTGCGGGTGAAGCCACTGTTAACAGTGAAAAAAAAAACCTCTCTGGAGGTAAATAAAGCCCCAAGTTGTCCTATTATTTTAAAGAGGCTGCCTGCCACGTGTGACCTTGGGATGTGTACTGATGGGTACCTGCCGCAAGGGTTTAGTCTGAATCCAAATCCCCCCTCTCTCTGCCTTTCTCCCCTGAAATGCGAGCTGTCATCATGCTGCTCAGTCTTTCAAGTCGGCCTGAATGCCAGTTTTCTCTCTCCTTTAGTAAAAACAAAGGTCTCTGGGGTGCTGCATATGGCTATTGCCCTGGTTTAAGGTGTGCTTTCAGTCGTTCTTTAGTGTTTGCCCAGTCTCCTCTGCTTTGTGACTTGAGTGAAGGCGCATTCCTGATGAAAGGTTTGTTTTGGTGAAAGTGGGGGAGATAGCAGGGTCTGCAGGGCTGTGAATAGAGCTGCTGTTGAGGCTACTTGCCTCTTGTTGGGCAAAAGGAGCAATAGGCACCTAGGATGTCTGCAGGTCCCCATTGCTCTGTGGGTGAAAGGAGCCCCTGAGGGTGAGAGCATGGCTGTGAGCTGGATGAGGCAGAAATCAGTCTCTTGCTGCTCTCTGAGAACATACCCATGAAACTGCTTGAAGTACCCATTGGAAGTAACACAAACCCATCAGCCGCTGCCCGGAAGCTGTTGGGGATGAACAGCAGTGGGATGCTCACTGCTCAGCCCTGGCTGAAGAGCATTGGACTGATCCAATGGGAAGACTTACATCTCAGATGAGACATAATGCCTCCTCCAGGGGTGAAATAAGCTTTTGCAGCAGGTTCCTTTCCTACTAACCTGTAGTCTTCTCCCTTTTTGGCCCCAGATCATGGTCTACTTGATGGGAATATCTTTAAGTAAGTCAGGTGAGGAGAAGGTAAACAGGAAGGGCGTGATGGAAGGGGAAGTTTCTGAGTGACCTGATATTAGCATGTCGATACAAGTCACTAGAGCATGCATGAAATGAATGGCTCCAGCAATGACATAGTCTTTCAGTGAACACAAGGAGGGGGAAAGAGTCTGGCTCCAGGATGATACCTGGCGACTTATGTAGAGGAAGAGCCCTGGCACCAATCAATGCATGATACTGATGAGAAGTGATCTGGGCAGGTCATTCAGAAAATCAGGTTTGCTGGCCCAGGGAGGACATAATTGCCTTGGCCTGATGTTATCTGGGAGACTGCATGTAGAGGAGGAAAATGGGCAGGCAAGCAGGAGCCTTTGCCTCAGAGTGAAGCTCTGGGGTCCTAAGGAGGGGTGGTGCCTGGTGGGAGAGGGGATATGCTTTGCTGGTGCTGGAGAGGGATGCAAGGGGTTAGAGGAGAGTTGGCATGGGGCTGAGTGCTGTCTTGGCTGAGTCTCGATGTGCTGATTCAGCTTTACCTATGTCCTTTGCAACACTGGGTGTAACAATTTTCGGACCTATTTCTAAGCATTTTGTTTTAATGGGGTTGGGACTTGAGTCTCCTGTTCCAAGAATGAAATTTCAGCAAAATCTTTAGTTTATAAGAGGAGTTTCATGTTTGATCCATAGGAACACCTTTGAAACTAGAGATTAACGTGACGTGGATCCTAGCTGGGCAAGGGTAACATCGCTGTATGGTGGTCCCAAATCCCACAAGATCCCAGAATGTGTGTCTCTCAGAGTCAGGCATCCAGCTCCTGATGAGCTGAGCTGAAGTGACTTTCCCAAGAGTCCTGGGGCATGGATGATAAAGGACCCCAAATCTCCCAGCCAATATTAGACTACCAAAGCACCTTGTCTGCCTCTTTAATTTACGTTAACAGGCAACCCGCTCATAGGACCTATTAGCGTAAAACATTGTTTGTGATCGTTGGTTTAGCACTGAAATTGGTGTATTTCTAGGATAATCACAAAAATGCACTGGTTTATAATTATTTTCAATGGCATTCCTATTTTCAGATGGCAATGTTATGAATAGAACGACCTGCTCAATAAACAGCCATTGTCTTTCCTTGTGAAGAGATTATGGTTTGTTGTGCTTGCAGAAATGGCTTCTACTGCCATGTGTTGCCCTTTAAAAGCAGGAGAATAACAAATGAGCAAGAAAAAACATCTCAGATACGGTGCCTATTTGGAAGGAAAATCCAGGTTTGGTGTTGTGTGCATCGTTCAATTTGTTTTGTATTAATTTGATCTTTAGTTTTTTTCAGTGTAGCCTTGATTAGTTCCACATGTTTTCCCCCAAGGTTTTGGACAGTAAAACTGCTTGTCTGAGTCATCGACTAGATAAATAATTGGCAACTTCAAGGGCCCATCTCTTAAATCATTTCACAGTTGCTTGTGGCCCTGACAGAGCTTGGTTACTTGTGCATTCGAGTCAGCTGTAAAGTCTAATCTGGGCTTTCAATGGCCTCTGGAGACCAACAAACTGCTGATTACGGAGCCTCACGTTGGCTTGTTTTGGCATATCTGCTGGAAGAATGCAGCAAGCTGCTGGGGAACGTGTGGTTGGGGCTGGTATTTATAGCTGGGGTGGAGGAACCTTCCTGAAATGGGCACCCCAGGATGTACACCTGGAAGCTGTGCAACCCCTCCTGCAAGGAGCTGGCACGGTCCCATGTGTAGAGGTGGTGGGGTTTGTCCTTCCTGGTGGGTTTCCTGAGCCCAAGGCTCTGGAGGTGCTGACTCTGATGTATGGGGATGCCACTCTCAGCTCTGTGATTTAACATCTAAAATGGGCCATCCAAGCATTCTTTATCTTCTCCAAATGTAGATATTGGTCCCATCTCCAGGTGGCCTAAATATAATCCCCACTTTTGGGTCCTGCAGTGTAGCCCATGTGTTGGGAAATGAGAAGCACAGCACAAGGGCTGTATGAATACATCCCCCTCTTTGCCAGGGTCCATCCAGGTATGTGTATCAGGAGCTTTGATGGGTATGTACCTGTTTCTTCATATGTGGTGGTTGTCTGGTTTCTGAGTGAATATGAGTCACTCTACTTGAACAAGGGAGATGTTGGACTTCAGCTTTTCTGTCCCAGTGGCACACTTCTGTCTTGGCTTAGGTTTTAGGCGTACCACTTGGGTCTTGTGGTAATCTGATCCAAAGTGTAACCTCATCATGGTTGAAGTGGTACTGCTGTCCTGGGAATGTAAGAGGAGCTGAATTGGATGCTCCCTTGCCTGGATATGCTTGGTTTTGGGTTTGTTTGGGATTTTTTTGGGGGTAGAGGGAAGGGTGGAGGGGGTATGATTGCAGCTTAAAATGCAAGAATGTGCCAAAAGCAGGATGAGAGACAGCTCAGTGGCAACCTCTGAGCTTAAGGAAAAATAATGTAAATCTGGAACAGACCCATCATCTTCAGAGCTGGCTCCAGGCTTCTCAGCAGGAGAGGCACAGCTTCTGCTGGATTGGAAAAATAAGGCAGCCCAAATGTCTCCTGTGAGAGGTCTTGGCCCCTTGGCTTGTATCAGGCATGTTTGGAGCAAGCCTGGTGCCTCGGGAAGAATGCCGCTGAGCCTCAGTGAGGTCTCTGGAGGTGGTGGGTATGAGGGAAGCATTGTCTTCCCCTCCTTCAGATGGTGTTAAGGGTGAGTGAAGTTGAAGGTGAATTAATGGATTATGCTGTGCTGGAAAAAAAATGGTCACATTAACAAGCTGCAGTGTGTGATAGAGACATCTGTGGCTGTTAAACTAGCTCATTGAGTTAAATATGAGCAAATTGGTGTGCTTATATGTACGTGCCCCCATCACGATTTGAGCTACCTTGGCTTCTGCGGTGGTGGTTCTGGATATGAGCATCTGAAGCCTCCTCAAGTCTACATTTGTGACTGGAGCATGGGTGCAGACAGTGCTGGCAGCATGGACACCAGCTTGGCTGGGAAGGTGTCAGAGCTTGTGGTGATGCTAAGCAGGTACCCTAGTGTAACCCTCCTGTATAATGCATATGTTATCCCAATACAATGATGAGAAACTCAATGGGCACCTTCCTGCAGGGACTAGCCCCTGCTCTGCAACAGTCTGCCTTTGGTTCTCTCCATGCTTCCTCTGTTTTCTCTGTGCAGCTGGGTGCTTTATTTTGTTAGGCACTGCTCGCATTTCTCTTAACAAGATTTTTGTACACTAAGAATGGTTTCCAACACTGTGTGTCCATGTACAGCATGTTCCATGGGATGTTAGGACAGGGATGGGTGAGGAGATTCATCCCAATCCCAAGAGCTCAACAGCCATTCTATGTGAGGGGAAAGGAGCTGAGCTAGTCCTTTTGCTGAGGGGTATTTCCCATGCAAAGGGTGAATGAATTTCTCTGTCCAGAGACAGCCAACAGGTCTCATTTTCTTCCCTAACCCTCCTCTTGTATTGACTAGAGGGTTTCTTCCCTCTCCCTCTCCTTTTAACATTTGGATCTGGATTGAAGCCTAGCTTTGCAGAGAACAGCTCTCTCCTCTGTTCCTGCTCCAGCCCCTTTTTCTCCTCGTCCTGATTGTGGTGCTAGAGGATCCTTCCATGTACACTGAACATTTAGTGATGGAGAAGAGTAAAAAGAAGCAGTGGGCTGGAAAAAGCATTTTGGCAGTCAGTGCAACAAGCCAACTTGAATTACATGTTAACATTGTCAATTGTTGGTGTGTGAATTATTTTGTACCATTATAAGATTTTAGGAGCCCTGAGGCAGATTTTATGTATATTTTTTTGTTGAGATTTGTGTTTTCCTATAGACAGAAATCTCACCCAGCAATTTGCTGCTTGCATTTATGCCTTTTTTAAAAACATAGAGTGAAAACAAGCCTCTGAAATCATTCTTCTCATTCTGACAAGCAACATCTGTAAAACCTTAACGCTGGAAGGAGGCAGGAACCAAGAGATTTATAACCCCCCGCTGAAATATTGGAATGACCTTATTTCCCGGCAATTAGCTTTGCTCAAAACATTTTTGTTTCCTATTAGAAGCAGTCTACTAACATTTACATTGACGTGTTTAATACTTGTTGGTCATCCCTGAATTCAAGCAGGCAAGGCAGGAGGAGAGTGGAGGAACATCTTCTGTGAACTGTAAGAGCATGTGTGTTGCATTGAGTTTGTTGATAGTGGTGAAAACATCCATCAAGCTATGCTCCAGAAGGGGGAATGACATCTATTGGGAAAGGGAAGGGAATTGGTGTTTGGCCAAAGTTTCTCTATCACAGTAATATATTGGGACTAGCTCCAGTGCCTTTGTTGGAGAGTGGATCTTGATTCAGCTGAAACTCATGAAGAGCGGAGACAGGAGAGGATGAAGCAGCATCCGCACGTAAGCTGCTTTAGGGCTGAGTAAGGGCTCTGATGGTCAAATGATGACGAGTTAGGCTAAAGAGAAGGTATTTTGGGGGGTCATTCCCCTTCTCCAGTGACTGCAGCTATCGCCAGCAGCGCAAGGAGCTGGTGGTAGCAGCTCATGAGACCTCTTTGGGGCAGTCTTGTGAGAGTTTCTGACAGCCCTCATCAAGAAGTGCATTTTTTGTTAAGTGGTTGGGGTTTTGGTTTATTCGTTGGATTTTTGGGTTTCTTTTAGGATCCTGAGAGCATGATGTAATGGGATGAAACTGAGAATCAGGTATTTTAGACTGTGTCACTATGTGAGGAAAGCCTAATGTCTGAATATATGATAGCCTGGGTTGGAAGTGGCGATGAGTGTTGTGACAATATTGTCTCATAAGAGCAGGAGAAAGAAATGCCTATTTTCTTTAGCTTTGAGATCAGGAGATGTTGTATCTAGATAAGGTCCTGAGTGGATCTGAAAAAGATTAATGCTTTAATTGTTGAAAAAGTGCTGTTCTAAGGATGTTAAAACAAAGTTGAAATATTGGCAATGTTTCAGCTTGGTGTCTAGTTTCTTTGTTTTCAAATTGTTAACATGCTTTGAAAGTTGGAAGAACTTGGGTATTGTCAACTGGCTGTGGGATGTCCTCATGGTGGACATAATGGAGGAGAAGCTTCCTGAGGAAATGCTGTAGCCCTGCAGGTGATAGATGGTGAGCATCCTTAGCATTCTGCAGTCTACTTGCTTTCTGGAGGTTTCTTTCAGCTTGAGATATCACTTTGGAAGTCTGCTGCAGGATGGGCAGCTGATGGTGTCAACTGAATTTTTGTGAAGTCACAGATTTTGGCTGAAAATGAGGTTTTCCTGGCCAAGCTGCTCTTCCAGCTATGCCACAGTTCCTTGTCACTTATGCTGTGCAGTTGCAACTGTTTTATAGGACTGAGCAGTTATCTGGATAACCAAGTGGTCCAGGTTAAAATCTAATCCCTGCTGGAGGTGTGGCAGTGAACATTAGTGTATAGCATAGCGTCAAGGATGGCAATTCCTTAACATAGTTTTGCCTTGGGAGCCAAGGCTTTATATAGTTATACATGAATATTCATCCATTCATATGACCTCTCCCCATAAACCATCCTGGAGGCTGAGATGCTTTCCTCAGTCATGTATGCACTGAAATAACCGCTTACTAGCAAAACCTAGAGATACAGTGCAGGGTCTTTTGACGACCTTGGAGAGCAAAGGGTGCCTACCCCAAATAGGTAGGCAATGGCTACCTGTCCTCTCTACTGTCCCCGGGATGTTGACTGTGTTCTTGGTGAGGTTTTAGTTGCCTCTGCTATATCTGCTTAGCAGTGAGGTGGAAGATGACACCTTTGAGGTGTCACAACAAACTCCATGTGCTCCTTTAGCTTCTATAGGTGACTGGAGATGACAATACAAGCTGAGGGCTGGCACGCCAAGCTTCCACTGGTGTATGGAGGCACCAGGGCTGAGATGAATGTGCTTCTCCTGCTCTTTGACACAAGCTCACTGCAGCACCTGCTGCAGAGGGGGGGTGCTGCTGTCAGTCGTCAGCCTGTCTCACTCCAGGCATTCCTGACACAAGTCTCTTCAGGTTCGCCTCTTTGTGCACAGTCTGATAATTCCTCCTCCAAGGAGCTTGTTTGCCTTTTCTTTATCTTTCTGAGGGGCTGGGGCAGGTCCCTGCTCCCCATCCTGCCCTCCTGAGAGACAGGCTGAAAAAATCCCTTCCTCTGCAGTTGCAGGCAAGCTCTCTGGCACATGCCTTGGGCTGCCCTGGCCAGTTTCTGCCCAGCCAGCCCCCTGCACCAGGAGAAACACCTCATCCAAGCACAGGCAGGAGCAATGCTGTGGCTGAACATCAAGGGAGAGGAGGAGGAGGACTGTTTAGGGATGATGTTGGTTCCCACAAAAGGGATAAGCTGGCCATGGATCAACTTATACTGCTTTTAGGTTCTCACACTTCACTTTTAGTAGCAGAAGTGAAGTGTGGGGGCCAGTTAACGTAGGACCTGGTAGGAGGGCGAAAGCTCAAGTGAGTTTTATGGTGGAAGTTGATGCATTTCAGAAAGGGATTAGCTGCCCTAGAATGTTCTTAAATGTATCTCTCCCTGTGGACTTATTTCCACAGTATCCACCTCAAACAGACTACATCCACACTTAAACTGTTGTGGTTAGAGATGCACCATAGAGGCCTTTTTCTTGAGTACAACATCTGTGCATTCCCTTTCATTGCCCAGACTGTGAATGTTATATACCTGTGATGTGCTGTTATTGCAAGGGCAATAGAAGGACCAAGCCAAGGCTGGACTGGACTCTGTGGGG
Source organism: Forpus xanthops (assembly GCA_032466535.1). Lineage (NCBI taxonomy): Eukaryota > Metazoa > Chordata > Aves > Psittaciformes > Psittacidae > Forpus > Forpus xanthops. The sequence goes on along the minus strand of JASSUY010027786.1, from coordinate 9,573 downwards.
TTGTTTGGTTTGGTCCTTGTTCCCAAAGTATCACCTGGTCACAAGTGATGTATAGATGTGAGGAAGGAAGCACAGAGGCAAAACTAGTCCCCATGCTTAAATAGCTGGTGGGATTTGGGGAAGATGATGCATTCATTTCACATGTGGAACCAAGGATCCATCTTTTGCAAACTTATTTTGCTCACAGCTGTCCCAGGACAGCTTCCACGTGTTTCCCTTGGGATGGAGGGTGGACAAAGAGACTTTTCAGCAGTGGATTATTCTGGTGGAGATATCTCAATTCAAGTGCATATTTTAACTGAGGGATGTTGCTCTCTGCTTTTAGGAGTTCTTTTGTGCCACAATCTGTCACACAGTGTGTGGGAACATCCCTTTTCTCTTTTCTTGAAGGGTAGGTTTCTTTTCACCTCCCAGCTGCAGACGGGCTCAACACACAGATTTATTCAGGGCCAGGGATGTGTGCGTGCACGTGTTTGTTTTACCTGGTTTTGAAAGAACAATGTTGTGGCAGCCGACAGCTAATCCTAAATTTGGGATACCTGACATTGTAATGAGAAAACAAACCTTCCTGCACTTAAAATGAGTGACAGGCCAGGTCTGGCCCCAGCAACCTTCAGAACTGGTTTGACCTTGCAACCAGGACCTCCTGGGCTGACTGACAGCTTTTTACAGCCGCATTAGAGCTGAGCTGACCTTGTTTATCTGGGGATTCACCTGGGAGACAGCAGACATGTCCAGGGATATTAAGTCTCAAGCTGAAAATGTTTGCTCAGGTATTAGGGGGAGAGTTAATTTAGACTGAATTCCTCCTATGTGGCACCAGCCACTGCTCCAAGGGACAATGCATCCCTTGGCCGATGACAGTTGGTTTAGTCTTCCTTTAGAAATTGGAGTCTCCTTTGAGTGGAGCTGTGCAAAGTCCTTCAACTTGCTTTGAGTTTCCATTCGCATGTAATGTTTTGGAGATTCAGGTAAGAGTAGAGCCTGGCTGAAGGCGCAGGTTGATGTCCCTGCAGAGGGCTCTTGCTGCTGGCACCAGGAGGAGTGTGTTGGACTGCATGGATTCACTTACAGAATGAGACACAGATGAACTGACACCTGTCCCAAGCAGCAGTGCGGCTGGTGTCCCCTTTCTTTGACACCCATCAAGCCCTTCATTCCCATGCAGGGGATGTGTTTCCCCTGCTGCAGTGGCTCAGAAGTGGGCTAGGGAATAGCAGCTCTTCCTCTTCCCTTGTGTGGACTCAGAGAACAGAGAACCAAGACTCTGAGCTTCCCTCCTCCTGCACAGTGAGAGTGGGCAAAGAAGGGCACCAGCAGCCAGTGCTCTGCCCTCATCCACACAGCCAGGAGCATCCAAAGGGTGCTGTCTGAAACCTAATCCTTTCTAATGTCTCCCAGGGAATAAAGTCATTTGGCAGAAACATTTCATCTACAACCTCTGATTTACATCAACATGCACAAGCCCTAGGCAGGCAGTGAAACCCTCCTACAGCTTCTCTGGGCTCCAGAAGAGACAATTCTGGATACAGTAGTAAACCTTCTTATTACTATTATTTTTACTCTCTTTTTGGGCTGCCAGATAACTGCTCTCAATGTGTGTATGACTGCATGGGTGGTCCTGGCTGTATCCCATCCCCAGGGAGGACCAACTATTGCTGTTCTCTAGCATCAGGCAGGTACCTTTGCTGCTGGTCTTCCCCAGGTTTTCCTCAGCTGCTTTTTGCATTGAATCATTACCAATCCCTCCCTTTCCAGATTCCTCCAAAAAGTCTGTTTTCTCATCCTGGGACCGTCTTCACTCCTGAAAAATGATGTGCTGGGATCCTACATGTGGATGTCTGGTCTCTGCTGGATGGGGCCGGGCTCACGGAAGACTGGAAGTGGGTGGCTTGATGGAAATCTGGAGCTGATTCTTAGTAACAACACATATGTCCATGCCGTGGCATCCCTCACAGACGGAAGCCCTTCCCTGGTGTTGAAGGAAAGGTTTTATTTTGCTATTTCCTTTCCTTTTTCCATGCTGGTATTCCCTGTAATCACACCTTTCATTTCCTTTTCTGCTCAGGTTTTGCAGCTGTCTTCCCTCTCCCCTCACATGTGCCTGTTTGGTAGTGTTGAGGTAATTGTTTGCTCCATATTGTTTGCTTTCACTTTGACACTGGGCTTTAGGGCCCCAGCCAAGGTAAAATATTAAAACGCTGTGACCAGCATGGGAGAGACAATCCTGTTAGGATGCTCACAGGAGCAGGAGAAGCTGAAAGGGAGAAAGCCTGGAAGCAGCTTTCTCTGCAGTTTGTGGAGGCAATGGCAAGGTGCTTTTCTTTGGCTGTCTTACACTTTCATAGGAATTTTGAGACCTGATGGGACAATCTGAAATCCCTCAGTATAGGCTTGACTTCATTCAAGCATCACATGTTGTGCTTCAGGATGAAGTTAGCTGCTGCTCTGCAAAGGGGTAAACCAGCAGTCAGATGCTGGTTGGATGTCCTGCTTAGGGTGCAGGATGAGAGCTGGATTCCTTTCTCCATCATTGCTTTGTCTGGCTCAGGGTCTCAGGTCCCCAAAGAGCCTCTCCTGGGACACCCAAAGACCATCTCCTGAGGTATCCAATGCCACCATGGTTACAGGCACTGCCTGAATGAAGGAGGGAGGAAGGTACAGATGGAAACTCCCAGGGAGAAGGAGGAGGAGGTGGTGCTGCATCCCACAACTGCAGAAGCAGCAAAAAGCTCATTGGGTTACACAAGTGCCCCAAATCCTGAATGTGTATTTTTTCCTAACCCACTGCTTTGCATTCCCCTGCATCAAGATCTGACAGTTCTCTAACAGCAGCAAGTTCTCAAGGGCAGGAAAAGACCTTTGTAGCAATCTGGGAAAGATGCCCATGCTAACTGATGTTCCTACATCTCCCTCCTGGGAACTGGCGGAGAAACCTAAGCTGAAAGTGCCCTCTGGATGTGGGGATCATCCACATAGCATGGGCACCACTGTGGGTCCCTCCAGAGCTGGTTCACCTTCAGTAATGGGCCCAGCAAAGAGGGAAAGCATTAAAGCAGTTTAGCCTGGAGGGCTGGAAATGTGGTTGCTGCAGCGTGAAGCCTGCCTGTGCCGGGGGAGGCTGGGATCCTGCTGCTGAGCTATTTGTTTAAGAAACAAAATATTATCATTTCAGGCGTTGGCAGCGTGGGGTGCATCAGCCATTGTATCAAAGATGTGGTTTTAATGCACTTTCCTCCACTTAAACACTATTTGCCTTCTCCTTCAGGCAATTGAATTTAAGAAAACTCTGGTTGCCCAGGTTTTGTTGAGCAAATTGGCCCCTCTGCACACAATTCCCAGGAGGAGTCAGCGCTGCAGAAACTCTGGGAGCTGTCACTTCAGTGCATGGCTGGGATGGGCTGAATGGATTACCCAGCTCTGCATCGTCTGCTCTTTTATCTGTCTCAAAGCAATGGGAAGCCAGGAATAACCCCCCCAGGGTTCCTCTGAGCCCAGCAGATTCTGGAGCCTGGGGTCAGATGACTGTTATTGTAGCTAAAGGTGTTTAACCCCAATTGATTTTGACAAACCCTATTAGCAGATCCCCCAATTACTTATCGGGTTTTGAGAGAATATTGTCAATTTAAGACTGGATGCTCTAACCTGAGTGCTGCTGACAGGATGCAACAGATACAAAGCTGCTTCTGCAGGAGTCGATAGGAAAACTCCGCATTAATTTTCAGAACCAAATTCTGACCCTTCTCCAGGACCCAGAAGCTCTCAAGATCATCAGAGGCAACCACAGAGAGCAACAGGCTGGAATGCTATGTATGAAGCCTCCTACCCTTCACAGCACTGAGCATCCTCAGAACAGCCCCAGCTTGGGCTTAAAGACTAGGTGATATGTTTGCAGTGTAGCTATCTCCATTCTGACACTGGGGAATGGTACAGGACCCATGGGACCTGGTGCAAAGCATAGGAGAACCCCCAGAACACTGCCCAGAACAGGCTGAAGGTTTCTCCTGCTACCCTTCAAAACTGATCTGGATCCTCTCTGATAGAGAAGGGAGTCGAGGGCATCTAGTACCAATGGGAGATTGCTCTCTATCTCTGCATGCCCAAACCCAATGTTTATCCCACAGGGTTGAACTTTGAGCCCTAAAGTCTGTCAGGATGGAGCCACCACTGGGCAGGCAGATAAACTACATGGAGACTTGTGCTCCCAAGAAATATTGAGTGATGAGTTCTCTGAGGCTCATATCCCAAAGGCGGTTGAGATCACTTGGACTTGAATGGGAGTTATGTGCTTTAAGCAATCTCAGAGGATCTGGCTTTAACAGCGTTGCTGATACTTCTTTTTAATTCATTTTTTTTTTATAATGCGGCAACTGGGAAATAAAAGCATCATCTAAGGAAGGAAATCACTCTATTAGTCTAATATTTTAATGAAGTGCTGTGCTATATTGCTGTGCTGGTCGGACGTAGGTGTCGGTAGGAGGCAGGCAGCAGCCTCCTTGTCACCCATCCTGGGGCAGAGAAATGTGTCCACTACACGTGCAAATACAGTTTAGCCTGAAAATTGCTTTCAGGCAGCAAAATAAGCAGCCTCTTGGAAGCCCTGCAAGTTTCACACTTGCTTTTGCATCTTGGTTGCTTAGGGAAAGGAGTCACCCGCTCGGGAGAAACAAACCGCTGGCATCGCCTGCTTGGCTGGGGCTCATGTGGGTTCCAGTCCAGCCTGGAGCTGTTGTGAGGCTGTGCCAAGTCCTCCGGGAGGTTTTGTAACCAACACCTTATAAAATGCAAGTATTCGAGTAGCAACGTTCAGGAGCGATGCGCCAGGCTGAGCAGCAACTGCTCAGTGCATTTGCCATCTTGTTTGAAACTTATGGATAAACTTAAGGATGTTCAAGAGACAAAAGCATTGAATAAGTTGTTTGCAACCAATACACTCATCCCTCACTTAATGGACAGGTTTATGAGCCATTTGTTTAAAAAGAGCAGAGACCTTAGTTAATGAGCAGCCTATTTATTGTTTCTTAATCATTTGACAGTAATTCATAACTGTCTTGTTTTCTATTATGTGCACAATTATATTAAGTGTGCTCATTCCCCATGTACTATCTCTGAAATTAATTTTCACTTTGAAAACCACTCATATTCTTCCAAATAAAGGATTGTATTTGAATGGAAAAGTAGTTCTTTCAGATGATTGTTTTCAAAAGAACCCATTCCTTGCCTGTTTTGGGTTATTAAAGCTTTTTTGGGTTTATTGCAGATGTTTTTAGCTCCAGAAAGTTGGGCAATAGAGGAGGCTGTGGTAAGTGTTGGAAAGCCCTTGGGGGAGACTTTGGGGATCAATGTCATGTGGAATCTTGGTCAAGTCACTGAGCGCCTAATGGTAAGGAGACCCTTTATGTTTGTTTTTTGGGGATTATTAATTGTCTGACAGTGTGTCTCTGGTGCCTCTACCTTCCTGTGGGGTTTCAATAAAGGCTTAAAGAGCTTTGAGCCTGACTGAAGGGACTGGATAGTTTCATCTCCAGATGAACCTCCATAGAGGAGCTCCAGTACAGGAGATGTCGTGCCCTGACTTGCTCAGTTTGCATCATGTTTTTCACCTGGAGATACCGAACCATGGAGGTGCTTGCATCCCTCCAATGGTACAGGAGTCACTCCTCCTTCTTCAAGCACTTGTATGACCTCAGGACTCTCGATTTAGAGCTATGTGAGAAGCATGGGGCTTTGCCTACACCCAGTGCCAACCAGGCAGCAGGGAGCTGAGGCAGCAGCATAGCCTGGGAGTGTTTATGGGGTGCTCTCTAACATCCCATCAACTTCTCAGGGGCTCAGCACCAGTTTGAATCAGGCCATTAAAGTGGTCTGCAAAGCTTAAATGTTCTTTCTTCTCTCACCAACTGCAATATTCAGAGGAATGCTGATACAGAAGAGAGAACTCCTGGCGATGGCTGGGGTAGGAACAAATTACTTTCCCATTAGGGAAAGGTCATCTGTGAAATTTCATGGACAGTCCTCCCCCCTGTTCACTGAACACCCCCTTCCTCTGGCTGCCTTTTTTTTATGTTATTTTATTATTATTATGTTTTTGTGTGTGTAATTGCATGTCAGACCAAGTGCACTCAGAATGTGAGCAGGGTCTGATACAAGGAGGGTGAAATGAGATAATCCATGTTTTCATCATCCATAGGCCTCTCTTTTCACGGGCCGTGGGCCGTACTTTATTAGGCTGAGCAGCTCTGGGCCTGCAAGAAAGAGGAGCCCTTTCTCATCCCGATGAGAATAGTGCTGTGAATGGATTCCAAGTGTTTACTCAGCATTTGTCTCGTGGTTTATCAAAGGAATGAGGAGGAGGTGCCGACAGACCTTTTGTCCCGCTGATGTGTTATGACAATGTTCCATGAATATGCAGAATGGCAGAAGGGATTAGAGCCAGTACAATTCCCCTCCGGCGCTTTTTTTTCCCTTTTTTTTTTTTTTCCTCTTTTTTTCTGTTTTTTTCTCTTTTGCCTGGATGTTCAGGGCTTTAAGAGTGACCTGCTCACAGTCAGGGCACCAAACATCAGATTTGCCTGCAGATAGGGGTGTAAAAATCCCACACTTGTCCAAAGCTGTTAGCATCTGACTTGAAGGTTGGGCTGCCTTAGTCACTAGCTGCTCTTTATGAAATTTCAGCCTGGCAGGAACTGCCTGGCTCAATGCTTTGTGTTTGGGGAAATGTGGATATATTGGGGCATAATTAAAACGTGAGTCAATCAGTGACACGTGAAGCCTGGGCCAGTGGTGATGCGACTGCTGCTCTCTGGTCTGCTGCTGGTGGTGTAGGCTGACGATGGTACCTCGCTGTGTTTTTGATGTTGCTTCCCAGAGTCCAGGTCCAAGAGTTTCGGTGTGATTCAGTAAATGGTGCTGACATCAGGCACGGATGCTCTTCATGCTCTGTGTGTCATTTTGGATGGACAACTTAATGAATTAACCCTTGTAACACACCTCTGAGGCAGGTGATGAATGTTGTCTCTGTTTCCAATGTGTGGACACTCCAGCAAGATGGTGTAAATCCAACCTTTCCTCCTGTGTTTCTTGACCCTTCTCCTCCAAGTAAGTCTGCTGAACAAAGGTCAGCTGCTACTGGCCTATTATTAAGGCTGGTGATGTGTTTCTTATATGTAGTTGAGCAAAGATATCCCATTTGAAAAATTACCTTCTGCTGCTTTCCTGCATCTCAAGAATCTTTTCTGTCCCGGTCCCCTAATGGTGTGTGTGGAAGCTCCACAGATACATGAGGGGAATGATGACTTTGTGTTCTGGACGGGTCTCATCCTGGGAAGAAGGGTGTTGGGATGTTCTTAGCACTAGTCTGATTCTGCTCCCATCCAAGCCAACAGATCAAAGCACTGCTGAGAGCTGTTAAATCCACCCAAAATCTCCCACATCCCATTCAGAAAGATAAAGCTAGCCTGTTCCAGCCTTGCAGCATAAGGTTAAACTGTCCAGAGCCTTTCCAGCATGTCCTGCCTTTCTGTCTAGGAGTTTGGTTGCTCTGTGGAGGATCTGGAGGACATTTTGTCTGGACCAGATGAGATTCAGACATAGTCTGGGTATGGGATACATGGGACATAGTCTGCTCTCATCAAGCTCATGGAAATCACCCTGGCTGTGATGTCCATCCCTGGGGGGACACCCAGGAAAGGCAACTGTGAGAGAGGAGGAAATTGCCACCAGCTCTTCCTTTGCAAGGACATTTGTGCAGCAATGCTCTGAAGGTGGCCAAGGACACCAGGTTGCATAGAGCTGCTCTACTTCTGTCCCCACAGTGCGTGCAATGTGCAGGGCTCTGTTCTGGATCCTGTATAGAGCATCCCATGGTTGGCTTAGCCTGGGGCAACCATTGCCATTAGTTTTTCCCAGAATGGGGGACGTTCTTCACAAGCATCAGCCTGAGCAAGGCTTGTGAACCCCTCTGGAGCATCAAGTTTCTGTTTGCAGAAAGTGGTGCTTGCTGAGTGTGGGGTTGCCAAGTTTGTAATCTGACTGTATGTATGGGGAATGGTGGAAGAGGAGGCAGAGCCTCCTTGCAAGCCCTGGCACTGGCAGTGCAGAAGTACCGCTTGCTATTGTGTCATCCTTATTCTGCTTGCTGAAGTCCCTCTCCACCCACCCGGGAACATCAGCAGTAATAGGTTAATGAATTTCAATACAGTTATCCCAAGCCCAGCTCTTGGCTGGTGGCTCCATCAGAGCAGTTGGCAATGGCTTCTGCTGACAGAGGGTGTGTGCTGTGATTTGCTCTCTGCGGATATTCTCAGTTGGTCTTGGCTTTGATGGAGAAGTGACTTCCTAACTTCAGAGACCAAGGACTGTTGCTCAGCCAGTGCTGACATCCTCTCTGTGGGGTCTGCTGAGCAATGGGATGTGTTCCTGGCAGCTGATGATGGGGGATCCGAAGCACCTTGGGCTTGGTGCTTAGGCCAGCCAAATTCTTGAGGCTGCCTTAAAAAGAAAAAGAGCCTTTTTTGCCCATCTACCTGCTTTCATCACCATCAGCAGTGCTGGATCTTTCTTTGCCTTCCGGGGGTGTGTAAAACTTTGACATTATCCTTTGCAACCGGGACTCCTCAGCTGTGGTGTAAGGCAAAACAAAACAATTCAATGGGAAAAAATTCCTCCCCCCCTGAGAAACCTGTGATGAATGAAAACACAGGGGTTGGCAGCCCTGGGAAGGAGGCCAACCTCAGTACCACGGGATAGTTACAGCACAGACACCTGGCTATTGAAAAGGCCTTCCACCCTCCTTTGCTCATCTTTTATCAACTGGGATTTTGTTGATGCTGGAGGCTGCATGTGCCCCCCTTTTTCCTTAGGACTTGTTTACAACCAGATAATTCAGTGGTGGAAGCTGCTGACTCTCCAGTGGGTGCTGGGATGCTGCTGACTGCTCACTGGGGCTGCTCTTAACTCCTTCAGCCCTGTGGTTAAATACGTATCTCCTATCTCTGTGTTGATGTGCCCTTCATCTGGGACTTGAGGCAGTTCTTTTGGCTTCCACTCTGCCTGAACATGTTTGTGCATCTTAGGATCGCCTTTTGTTGCTGTTGACTTTTCTTTTCTTTACAAACTTTATGGCAGGATGCAAATGCCGGTTCTCATTGTTTTGGATGGGAGCTGGGTTCCTAAGTTGCTCCGACAAACCCTGCCCAGACTCTTAATGCTGGAGAAATGACAACCAGATCCTGACTTTTTCCTTTTTTGCCCTACTCTGAGGCTTGCTGCAGGTTTCCTATGTGTTTCCCTCCCTGTGTGGTGGGAGACAAGCAGCCCATTTTTGATCTTTTGGGTCTTTGAAGATACGCTATGCCTCCTGAGAGAGATATAAGGCAGGAACATTTGTGTAAATCTTATGCCCTCCAAGTTTGGTGGAAAGAAAATGGATAATATTCAGTCATCTGAGCATCTTCCAAAGAGTAGTAGGTTGTCATGGGTTCAGGAGCAGCAGTTGTTTTTCTTTAAGCAGTAGCTGGTGAGCACTGTGTTTTGGATTTTTGGCTTGGGAACAGTGCTGATAACACCAGTGTT
>JASSUY010027785.1:23777-36749 GCA_032466535.1 Forpus xanthops | reverse complement strand
TGTGCCTGGGATTGCTCTGACCCAGGTGGAGGACCTTGCACTTGGCATGGTTAAACTTCATGAGGTTGGCATCAGCCAACCTCACAAGCGTGCCAAGGTCCCTCTGGATGGCATTCCTTTCGTTCAAGACATCAACCGAACCACACAGCTTGGTGTCATCAGCAAACTTGCTGAGGGTGCACTGAATCCCACTGTCCATGTCACTGACAAAGATGTTGAACATGACCGGTTCCAACACTGAACCCTGAGGAACACCACTCGGTACTGATCTCCAGATGGACATTGAGCCATTGAGCACAACTCTTTGCATGCAGCCATCAGCCAGTTCTTTATCCACCAAGTGGTCCACCTATCAAATTGATGTCTCTCCAACTTAGAGACTAGGATGTCATGTGAGACAGTGTCAAACACTTTGCACAAGTCCAGGGAGATGACAACAACTGTGCTACTCCTGTCCATCGGTTCCGTAGTTCCATCATAGAAGGCCACCAGATTGGTCAGGCAGGATTTCCCCTTAGTGAAGCTATATCTGTAGAGAATTAATCCTTACAAAATCAGAGAAACAAAAAAGAAAATGGCCCGATAACTAATAATGGTGTGTGAAAATCTGAGGCCCAGACTCTTCAAAACTATCCCTTTCCAAAATCTAGTGGCACTGTGGCGACCAACAGTTAACTTGGGTAATGCAGTTTTAGACTACCATGACTTAATTACAACCAAAAATATAACCAGGTTCCCAACCCACATGCTGAAACCCAGAAATAATTATTCAATACTGCCATTTGCTCCCTCTCACTGAGAGACTTACAGAACACAAAGATAAACTAGACTACAGTAATTTATCAACTTGCAAGATGATCTCAAACATCAAGCTCACATCAGGGAACCAGTCCCTACACTAAACACATCAGCTTTTGGTCCATTGTCACCACTTTCTCCTACCTCTACAGGTACTGCAGACTTCAGAAAAAAAAAATGGTTTCCAAACCTTCCTGCTGCCATCAACCCCAATCCTAGCTGTATGTCACAGCATAAACTGGACATCAATGATACGACTATTCTCTAACTTTCACAGAACAGGAGAAAATTTAAGATTCAGAAAATAAATATGGGTGGTGACACTGCCGATGCCTATATCCTAAGCTTCACCCCTATTGAGGTAACTTTTGTAATCACTCAGTAGTTTTTAAAATTAATGACAATGTTACAGTAGCAGTATCTCTATTTTCTACAAAAAGGGAAGTCAGTTGATGAACAGAAGTACTTAGAGAATCAATAAGCAGCTGACTTGATTTGAAATTTACCTTTCTCCATTATAAGGCATGTAAACGAACAGGAAAGCAGACCGAAGGAAAATTACAGATCCAAGCCCTTTACTAAGAAGATTGGGGCACTGGATCTTTTTGTTTCATAAAACAGTATTTCCTCTTTGCCTGTACAGATATGTTGCCATAGATGTCCACTACTACTTTTGTGATAATACAAACAGTAAAACAAGGTCTACTCCTCACATCTTGCTTAGCTGATGAGGCTACTCTCAGACTGCAAACGCAATGCTGCATCATGTATGTTATTATGAAGTACGTAAATGTTCTGCTGACAAGCAAGTTCAGTATTTCTGTAACAAACTCTTTGCTTCTTTTTGGTTTGTATATTGCCAGCAAGGAACCTTGAAAGGCTGATGAAAAAGTCTCAGTAGAACATAAAATCATAGAGTAACTGTTCTGTGATTTTCATTTTGACTTACTTACATAATGCAGAGTTCATCCTGAGACTACACAACGAGTACCTTAGCTACTCCACTGGTCTTCTTTTTTTATCTAGTATACCTTCTACCTGCAGCCAATCATTTTTTAACTAGAGGTACCTACAAGCAGAACCATGCACCTATTAGCTGCTATACTTCCTTCTCCCCAGTAAACTCCACACCTGATTAGATCATGGCATCACTGAGAGATTCTAAACTGTCTATGAAGAGCTTCCTTGCACATAGCTGTGACTTGCGCATCCTTCTTAACTATTATGGAAGGCAACCATCATCTCATGCATTTAACATTTAATGCACAGGAATCAATTTTTGCGAATATGACACTGCTTGAGAAGGTGAAAAGGACATCCTAGATCTACTAGCTTATTATGGGACCATACTAACTTCCTGGGCTCATCTTGGGCATCATGCACACTTGTACTCTTGGTATACATCACTGTTTCTCTAGGGGTAAGAATCGTTTCTGCTTTATTTAGCACGGTACAACTCAAGTGTTATTTCTACATAGACAAGGGTACTACTGTCACATTAGTAATGATGATGGTGATCCCAAAATACAGGCATTTTTGCAGTAGTTTCTGTTGAATGCAACGCAATTCTTGAACCTCTCTGACATTGCTTTACACATGCGATGGATATGTGAGATTTCTATAGCACTGATTAGCTTGGAATGTTAGTGTTTTAATACTTTCTTGTAGCAGATGCCTATGGAGAAACCTGCTCTAGGGTAGATAAGGTTTGCTGTTACATGGCTGAAAGTTTAATAAGGAAAGGCATCAACCTTTCATGGTTGGACTCAATGATCTTAAATGTATTTTCCTACCTAAATGATTCTGTGATTCTCAATTAAGATCTGGCTATGATATTAGGAAGCTTGCAGTTGAAACAGCCTATTTTGTTAATTTGTCTGCTGCCACAAACCTTTCAATTGACAGCTCCAGTAAGTCTAAAATATCATGTCTCGAGTATCTCTGAGTAGAATGCAAGCCATGAAAGAAATGAACAAAAGATCAGGAAGATAACATTAAAAATACCTCAGGATAAACTACAACAGAGCAGCTGTCTCTGTCAGCCAACCAGTCTAATAAATTATTTAACTAGGGACTCCAGGTTTATCCGATTCTTCTACTTAGAGCCAGACACTGTCTTCATGAATTACTTCCACTATTGCACCTCACTCCCCCATCTGCTAGAATGGGAAATGCAAACATGATCCTTACCACCCCATAGGCGACGGTATCTGAATACATTCTCATTTCTGGATACACACTGACAAGATACCACCTAAAGGTCTTGCACTGGAGTTTTTTCCTCAAGGCTTTCCTCTCAGAAATATCACCAATATCAATTCCAGAGTCCTGCATATGAAACAAAGGACAGACAAGCAGAAAAGACATCAGTGATACATTTCTATGCAAGCTCATCATTCAGACTCCCTCACTGCTGCAAAGTGAGTCTGTTACCCATACACACTCCAGAAGTGCCCCAATTAAATATGATACAGGTCACCACAGGTCTCCTTCAAAGTCTACTTTGGTCCAAATCCAGAAGTAATTGGAAGGAAGTAGCAAGTTGCCCTAGAAACAGCCTTATTGCTGGCATCCCACTGTGGCCTAGTCATTAGTATGTGACACTTTCTGGCCATTTCTGAAGTCTGGTTTAATGCTTCACTGCAAAGAGCAGAAGTTCTGCTCTCCTTTCTGAAATACTACTTATTATATTTCTCTCGTAATGTAAAAAGAGAAGTTGCTATTTTTGTTAAAAGCAAATGCAAAATATTCTCCCCCCTAATTTTTGTTCTACTTTATATTTCTGGCTAACCTAATTTCTACTTATCATAAGAGCAGCTCATAAAGGGTTTCATAAAGTCCCTGTATATAAAAATCAGTATTTATCACATTAAAATCATGCAGTGGAAATTTTTAGAGAGGGATCTAAGTGCAAAACCACGGCTGCTATTTAACAGGAAGTAAAATGAGACACTTTGCTCCACACTGCACTCTACCACTTCTGCCTCAGAACAAAACACAGGATTAATACATTTTCTTAGCAAGATCCTATCTACTTAAACAACACCCTTTTCTGGGTCATAAACACCCTAAAGAATTTGCCAGCCACCAGATATGATTTAAAATTAACATTGGAAGCACTGAATTTTCTTAGTTACTCATCAAAAAGGTATCTTTATAAATACCTAGGTTTCTGAGCTGCTGAAGCACCAACTGCTTCTTACATCCCAAAGCACGGAATTAATGTTAATCTAAAACAAATGTATTTTATTATGGGAGCATTTTGTAGCTAATGGAAAATTGACTTGCACAGTAGCAAAGTACACTAAAAAGTAGGAAAGTGAGGTCTGGCATAAACAGTCGTAACTCAAGTTAATCTTTCAAAAGTGATGACTCCCCTCAAGAACTAAATCATTTATAAAACCTAGTAATCACCTCCTCCCATGCACCTGGAGAAGGAAAATAACTCACATGTAGCACCCTGGCTTTATCACCAGCAACTCAGCATGTTTCCCAAAGATGAGAATATGATGGGAGGAAAAAAAAAGGGAAAGAAAGAACACCAAAAAACAGAGGGGAGGACACACAGATAGGACAGCTTTTGCTTCTGGGGGTTAAATAAATCTCACCATTGGGTTTTAAGTGCTTTTCTGAATATATTTCTTAAAGCAGCTATGATGTAGAAATCACCATGGTATCCAAAATCCCCATTTGAAGCCCTCAGTACTTCAGAGCCACCCACGTTGATCCCAGGAGGGCTGTCACAGCACACTGCCTATTGATTCTGACTCCTTTTTATTATTATTAGCTCTCAAATAAAACCTTTGGAACATCTGAGTCAGGGGTTCTCGGTGATCTGGGAATCCTTCCACGGAAAAAACAGGTCCTGTGGTTAACATTTTGGAATAACATATTTCATGGAAAGTCCTGACTGTTGTAACTGAATTCATTTCTGTTACCTACACAGTCCATTATTTCATCAGCTTGTAGATAGAGAATTACTCTCATAGTTATCTACTTGTGTAGCAGTATTTGGCTATGCTGTCTGTCTGTCCTCTCAGCGTGGCTCCCACAAGGACGTCTTAAACATCTGCCTAAGCTGAAACTAGGTTTGATTTTAAAAATGGTCCTCTCCGGTATTTCACCTTTAGTTTACTTTGGAGGTAAGCAAAGACGAAACAGACATATTGTCATCTAATCTGATATCTAAATCTGATCTAACCCCTTCTTAACCTTTCTCATCCATCATCTCTTTGCCCCCTTCCTACTGGAAGACTGTATTACAAATGCCCCACAAGCTTTAAGTGATTTTTTTAGGTTGCATTACTCTGAATACTCCTGCCTCTTACTGACGTTTCTATAGCAGAGACTGCACCACTCCTAACTTTTGATATACAAAAGAGGGTTCCTACTAATGATGTAGGTTTTCTTTATACTGACTGATTCAATTAAAGTGCTTGGGAGTGTAATTTTTTGCTGTATTTTCCCCTTTCCCTTAAAGGGCCAGAAGCTTTCCTCAAACATGTACTTGTTTCATCTGTGAAAACTAAACTGCTTCCCAGTAAATTTTAAATAAGTATGTGGGCATGTGTGTGTTTATTTGGTTCTCTACAGTTTTGAGAAATACAAATGAAGGTTCTATGTGCTACAGATTCTATACATAAACATAGCAATACATTTCTCCCTACAACAGAGGCATCTCATTACACTGCAGAAGAGGCTATCACTATTAAAAAGCCGATTTAGCACTTGCCATTTCCAGCTTTTAAGTATGCGCTATGGCTTGACAGCAGTAGCCTTTGTGAAGATGAAGGGAGAATATAATCTGCACTGCAATTTATTCAAGCAGTTCCATGAAATGATTAGTACATTTGTGGTGGAAAAATGTTTGGAGATTGAAGTAGTAAGAAAACTTACTATTCTTCTTCAAAACTATGAAAAAAATCAGCTTTGGAGATACAAGATTTACCCTGCAAGCACTTTGATGCACTTTGTGACCTGAAGAAAAAATTTATTTTTCTTTTGTTTAATAAATGAGTTTCAAAATTTATTACAACAGGCTCATTTTATTCTGCTCTGTCAGTACAGTCAAGATGGTGTTGCTACTACTTAAATTTAACAAGTAGTACCAACAACTTGATTTTGCATTCTTTATGAATTTGAATTCCAAACTGCGTTGAGATCTCAACTTTGCACAAGGTTAAGCAACACCATCACCGTATCTGGATGAGTATTATGGAAATACATGTATGATACAGTATATCCTGGTTTGCAAAAGGAATTCCTAAGTTTTCCTAATGCTATGTTTGCGAGTCAGAAAACTGAAATTCGAGCAATAATGAAGATCAACCCATCTTCAGGAAATCACCAAGAAAATAACAAAAAATAGAAACTAAAATTTAAAGCTATCAACTTGGCTCTGAGGAAGTTGAAAGTTCTTAACAGTTCACAGATTAAATACCACTGACTGCAGAAATGAAAAACAACTGAAACCATATATCAAACAGAACTCCCAGGTTAGCTATCCTACAGTATCTTTTCAATACAAAGGACCAATCATTGCTTATCTATGAAAAAGAAGGCCAAAAAGGAGTTGTAGGTATATTCTGCAATATGGCATGAAATCCACCAGCCACTCCTACTCTGCTGTGAAATTACTCAAGAGTAATACATTCACAATTTAACTGACAGATGCTAACACTCCTGCCCCTTGGTAGAACTCCTCTGGCAAATCTGGAGGAACTACAGCTCTTTATGATGGTAAATAAGAGGCTCAAATTCAAAACAAGATGTGCAATATAGATTTGATGCTTCCTTTTTCCACATTTCTGCAGCTACTAGGTTATCAGTGAGGATGATGAACACAACAATAATTTTTAAGGAATCTGAAGACAAAGAAATTGTTCTAGAATAAGACACAAGTACATACTTTTTTTTATATATGAGTGCATGTATAGCATATCTTACACCTGTATGTAAGACATAAATACATATATATGTGCATACCAAAGCAGAACTCAGGCAGAAAAATAAAAAATCAGTGTAGGAGCCAAACCCAAAAAGATCTAAAGCCAAAGCTTGTAACACAAGTCTTTGTGACTCACCTCCTGGGGTATGTTCCATGCCATATAGACATGGCTCTTAAATTCATCCATCCAGACTTCAGCCACCCTTAGTGCATTTCTCCGGACGTGAGCAGTTAGATCTTCTGTGTATGGTTTATGTGCTCTTTCAATGTGGGCAATCCTGGAGCAAGGCAGGACTTCAACACTTCCTCCACATTGCCATACCTAGGAGGAAAAAAGACACTCTGCTAGTGAGAGCTCACTGCATCACTGCTGTCCTTTTAAATACACTGAAATTATTGTATTTCTATGCTTGACATTTTTACAGAGAAGAATAACTACTCAAGACTTATTTGATTATACACAGGAGTTTTGTAGACAGTTGTGAGAGGAGAGTGTTATTACCTTGCCTTACTATTAACTATTACTACTACTTAACCATACTAAAGAATTATTACACTACCAGTAACCTCTGTTCACAGTCTTCTCAGATCAATTCAGCTGTTCTCAAGATTATTAATAAAATAATTTATAAGGTATCCATAACCATGGCATTTGGGTTCAAATTTCAATGCCTTGCAGGCATTTCCCTAAGATTGTGCACAGTCCATCTCAAGGCATACATGCACTATTTGGAATCTGGAATTAGGAAGCCTTACGTAGAAGGGAAACTAAGATAATCAACTTTAAAGATCACTTAAGTTTCAGGCTCTAGGAAAATTAGGAATATAAATGAATCTTCTGCTTTGCTTTAAACTTAGCTCAGAAAAGACCTGGTTTATTTCATTTGACAAGGAGTGACAAAACCTAAGATTGCCTAGTGAAAATGTTCTACAAATAATTTTGATGCACACTACTCTTGTAAACTGTAATAAACTTATAACGTAGGTTACTGTACCTGCTCAGGTGTGTTTTGGTTTTGCCAGCTATCACTAATGTCCATAACATTAATCATGTGTATTTCATTCAGTTCTGATTCCCTCTCTATTTTCAACAAAAGAGAGAACCATTTTGTCAGCCTTAACAGTCAGTGAATTCTTGAATTATTTTACATAGAAGCTCTTTTTCTGTGTATCTATCTTGAATTATGTAAACTTCCTAACAAGATCAAGGCAGCCCACTGGTTGAGTGGATGCTAATCATGTGAAAACCGAGATGCACTCCAACTGTTTGATCCTGCTGAACAAGAACCTCAGTGTCCCAGAGGCAGGTGTACTCACTGAGGACTGACAGAGTTTGCTTTGTGATGCTACTAGCAGAAATTCCTGAGGCTTGATATTCTGTACCAAGAGTGTGAAAACATAAGAGCAAAGGTGCTCCTTCCTTGCACAGCACTTGCAGAAACATATATTCTGCTCTCCCTCCTAGTGGCCAAGGATGTGGGTTGGCAGAACATCATGTTCTGGAGCTGATCTCAGGCCCCTCAGGTCTGTCCATCCTATAGGCATATGCTCAGCTAAGGAGACACTTTGTTCACTCATTCATTTCCTATATTTAGACATCCGGCCTGAATACAGCATTTAGGCATTTGGCAGCTCCTGAGACCAGAAAACGTGGCATGGATTCATAGTGTTTACAAAGCCTTTTCTGAACTGGTGCCTAATTGCATTCAGCATATGCTGGAAGAAGAGACACTGCCTTGGTTTTCTTAGCTCTCTCAAAGATGAGCTACCCCATGCACCTACCATACAGTCAAGAAGTGAGCTGAAAAGACTTCAGTATGTCTCTCTGGCCAGAACTTGGAAAACAGTAAGAGTAAATAAACAGCCATTACCAACAACAGGGCAAAAACTGAGATGACCATAAATATTTAAAAATACACAGGCAACTGATCTGGCAGAAGAATAATCTGGAAACAACATTTGTGTCCCATCTAAATATCACAGTGGGCAATCCAGTTTAGTGATCTAACAAAAATAATACTTTGCCAAACATTTAATTCTAAATACTTCAGACACATTACCTAAAAAAGATTAAATGTGAAGTATCATCAGGCCTGGCTAACATAATGCCTGCTTTCAGTCTGAGCCATTTCTCAGTAGAGCATTTGACATCCAGCCATAAATTGTTTCAGAGTTACACACTCTACACAGTTTAAATTAGTATCAAAAATACAAGGAAGACGTAGAAAATGTCATAACTTAGCCTAAGACAAGACAATTCCCATGCCACATGTTCTGCTTACTCTGCTTAGCCTTTGCTAGGCAGCCCTCACTAGAAAGGGCCTCAACCCAAGTCCAACATGCGAATACCAAGCTTTCTGAGGGATTTTCTGAATTAGGTGTGAATGCCACCTTGACAATAAGCTGAGCCAAAAATTCACAGTCCATAATAAGCTGAATTTCCAAGTAAATTTCTAGGATGTGAAAAATCTAAACAGCGGACTCATCCATTATTTTAACTGATTCAGCAATGAGTTAAATATAATTTGACTTTATAATGGATTCATATGTTTTTTTCAAAGTCTGTAACATAGTTTGTAAACAACAAGTACCCACTACCTGAATAAACCTCATGTAACCAAATTTGGTGGCCACTCCTTTCCAAAGATGAATTAATTACTCTGCAGATCATTGATTCACTTAAGAACTTAATGCTAAGAGGGACCTGTCAATACAGATGCTGACAGTATTAGCGGATTGTGTTAAACAACTTCAAACTCAAATATTGTTTCTAAGCAAAAATCTCTTGCAATCCATGAAAACATGATTAGCATGCACCAGGACTGGACTAGAGATATATGCTACCAGTTTCCATATATCAAGATGAATAGAAGTCCTTTAATTAACAACGTTTTAAAGAGTAAGACATAAGAAACGCATGTGATCTGAAAATACTGGAATACAGTGTGTGCAGAGCTTTAGCTATGGTACTAAACAAGCAGTACAACCCCAGATGTAGGCTGCGAAGTCATGCAAAGCACTCACAGAGTGAAAGCAGATGCAGTACTTTGTAAGGGTAGACAGCACAATCCAGACATTCTCAGCTGGTCACATCTAGGACAAGCCACAGTACCTTTCTCCCATAAGAGCTGCTTGCCAGTGGGATTACAGTATGGTGAGAAAGCTCTTTCTTCAAAAATTTCACTGCACTTGGGGAGTCCCATTGCAGAGAAAGAAAGTTTAGGTAGGCATTCTGTGATTCGATGATTAAAGTGGGATTTCCTAATGGCACGAAACTCTCTTGCAATCTTAAGGGATTGTGGATTCCCAATGCCATAAAATGTGCAAAATCTCCAGCCTAGGAATGAAGGGCTTTGCTAGTCATACAGTCTATGAATACTGAACAATATAACATGATTAGCTGACTGCTACAGAAATTGTTAGGATTTTTCCATCCTTCTCTTACTTGAAATAAGGTAATTTCTTGCCACAAGATCAAGAACACCCATCCATTCTTTACTTCTTTCATTCTCAGACAAACTTACCACTTGTCCCTGACAACTCCTAGCTACCCCCATCACCTCTACTCATATAAACAAATCCATGGTGCTTCTACCACTGTGTTGGAGCCACTGTGGATGGCTGGATGAGTTTTCAAGACATCCTGAAAAGGCATCAATCTCACATCAAAAGCATATAGGACAGACTCAATTACTCTAAACCATCAACTTTTGGTCAAAGACAATTTTCAGGATTTTTTGAACTAATATTTTAACACTAAGAAATATATTTTCTTAAAGAGACAACTTGAAGAAAAGCTGTGAAGCCTTTTAAAATGTTTTTTACATTGTCTTTAATATTTAAAAAATAGGAATAGCAATTGAGGGGTCAGCTCCTCACAATTTCACGTCTCCCCTGTGAATTTCACAGCTACATTTTTGCTGTCATTAGTAATCTTTACTCAGGCTTCAGCAAAACTGAATAGCACCTTTCTTGGTCTCTAGCACTGTTATTTTATGTGATAGATATAAAAAAATACAAAGGTTTAAAACCAGTGAAGCTTTTCCAAGTTATCACCCATGATTTCAACAGGAATTCTAAAGGTTAAAAAAAGCTTCAAAGACTCTTCTTAACCATATAGAATAGCCTGAAGTAAAACATTGCATCTCTGGGAACACTGTTGCTGCAATCAGCAATACTTAATGACAAAACTGCTCATGCAAGGAAAAATCTAGACGAATTTCCTAAACTATGGTTACAAGGAAATACAACACCTTTTTCTGTTGCCCATGAAGGTGGGGTAGACAGAAAGTGAGGTGGAAAGAGGTGGAAATTGCTAGCAATAGCCTCAATTTCCTGTCAAATCTGTAAAGTTATATATAAACTTGGCAAAAGTAACATATGCATCTGTCACTGCAATATAATAAATAGCAATTCACACTTCATTCTGTAAAAGCATCAACTGCAAAACTGCACCAGTGGGTCTCAGAAGCTATCTTGAGGCAAAGACTGTAGAAAGCTCTCAAGTATGAGTGACTATATACCTTTGTGAGCATTAGCACGATTGCTGGAGCCCCAGCAATGCAGAAAGTTTGCTTTTCTTTGAGGAGTTTCTCAAGGTTCTGGTCCCACAGGTTCGCTTTGCAAAAGCAGTCTCTTGGAAAAAGACAACACCAACTAATCTTTCCATTCCAAAGAAGTCCCAGAATCCACATAAGTGTGTTTTCAGCGCTCCCTACCAAGAAAACCTTAAGAAAGGGCTCTTTATTCTTGAATTTCCTAAGGGGGTTCACATATTTGGTATAGCCACAAGAAGGGTTTAGAGGGCTTCCTCTTCTTGAAAAGGTTCCTTCATCACTAGCAAAAGGTAGTAAAGTTCCATTAAAAATTGTAAGGTTTAATGAGACAGTAGTGGTACCAACGTGGCTTCTGACACAACACTGAAAGACTAAAATCAGCAAAGCCACTGACCTAAACTAAGCAAAGCAAGTGGAATAGGAACATTAAATGAATAGAGAGAATCTATTTGGGGAAAAGAAAAAGGTGTGGGGAATCTCCCTTTAAATCTTTATTGTTATGGCTTATGTGGGGAGCTTGTCCAAACTCTAAGTGCTTCTTACTGCTCATTTACTAAAGGTACTTCTGCATCTGTGTGACTTTATGCTCACCAAGGTTAAATTAGCCCCACAGAGCAAACAGAAAACATATTCTCTCTGTTGGAAGAGCCAGGAAAGCAACGGACGCATAAAACTGGAGAGAGAGCACAGGTGGTGACACAACAGATCAGTTTGTTAAAGGAGTAAAGGACCCGAGGTCTGGGCAGTCCAGGGGGATGGCACAAGTGAGGCAGCTACAGAAGCAGTAACACACCAAATGGCTTCTTTAAGCATTTTGCAAAGATGTAAACTCCAATCCCACATGCTATAATTCCTCACTCCTTCCACCAAAATCAGGGCAGTGGTGATACCATCTGCACAGCTTTCAGTGTGCAGCAGGGAATCACTCAGCCTCAGAAATGTCTAAGTCAATCTGCTTAAATTTTTTTTGTGAGCAAATTTCATTCACATCTGGAAAATCTGTTTCACTAGAAGTCTCAATTTCTGTTTAATTTTTAAATTCACATCCTTTAGTAAATCCTTTTCAATTGCATTTAAACATATTTGAATTTGCATATTTCATCAAATCAATTACAACTCTGAAGCTGATCCCCTCTCAAATATTTAATTTATACTTCATTAGAAAATGACACAACACTTCTTCATTAAAAATGTTTCTTTTTATCTTTTTAATCACTGAGTCTTCTTTTCATGTTGTGGAAGCTTAATCTCATAAAATAAACCCTACATGATGCTGAGCAGTTTATTAGCATGCACTGCATTCATTAAATTTATACAGATCATGCGGTTTCTCCATGAACTGATGTGACCTTGTTTGAAACCATCATTTCATTTGGACTGCAAACAAAACTGTTTAGTTATCAAGTGATTTCTCAAAAAGCTGAAGCAATTTCTAGCTTCTGTGAGGTCTGCAAATGATAAAATTAGAACAACTCATTAAAGATACCCTGAAGAAAAAAAGACAGTGTGAATTACTACTGTGGATACAAACAAACAGTCATAGAATCATAGAATAGTTAGGGTTGGAGAGGAACTTAAGTTTATCTAGTTCCAGCCCCCCTGCCAGGGGCAGGGACACCTCACACTAAACCATGTCACCCAAGGCTATGTCCAACCCAGCCTTGAACACCA